>JAHZMX010003277.1:0-13520 GCA_027743895.1 Seira musarum
AGTAGGCTACATCCATACATTATGTATACATTCTTATACTGTACATTTTATTGTACAGATCCTCATTTTTCATTACATTTGTTGTTTATAGTTTAGTTCCCTTCCCGTACCATCGCATATCGCTTCACATCATGGTCCAGGAGTTTTTTTTTTCATAAAATCATCATTTATTTAGTGTCTCCAGTGAGTACACATTACACTGCATCTCTAAATTTCTTTTAATTTTTCTCTTGGAAAACTGCCTCTTGTTGCCTGTGTCAAAGTATTAATGATTTACATGTTGATCTTCTTTGCCAGAGGAAAATCATTATTACCATTACTTGTCCAGTTTTTAACGATGATGATCACAATCATAATCTTGATGCGAGTGTGCTCTGCACCCAATTAAATAAACTATATAGCTCGTTTTTTAGCTTGTGAAAGAGCTTGTTATCATTTTCTACATTTACATTTGCTTTTTCACTGGAATCTATTAAAAATACAAGGAGAGAGTGTGTATGAGTGTGTTAGAGAAAGAGAGAGAGAGAGAGAGCTCTGAAACTGGAACTGTTTTACTATACGACGATGATGATGATGATTATGATGATCCGTTGCTAATGGTCAATAGTTTTTATTCAGAACATGGCAATCGTCATGTCTCAATCAAATGTTTTTCTACGTATATTTATTTCCCCTCCTCTTCTGGTCTCCCGTTCCTTGTGTGAATTGTCGCCTCCTTCACCTTTTTTGTTATACGACCGACAACGACGGATGGACCACTCTGCAACAGGCGCAAACAAAAAGCTCTATTATTTCTCATCCAAGCTGCGGCTGGAGAAGTGAGATGTGATTGTGTTCGTGAGAGATTTCAAAGAACATTGGATTGGACACCAAGCAATACGAATACGAGTCAAATATTATGCAAGTGTGATGATGATGATGCGATGGTGGTGTTAGTAGAAGTGGTTGTGTGGGTATGCGTGTTATTGGAATAATTGGAGTGATGTAATGGGATAGTTTTTGTGTAATAAAAAAAGTTGTGAGGGGTGCAACGGAAAATACAGGAGGAAGTCAAGGAAATGTGTTATCGTGATTGTGAGAATGATGATGATGAGAACCACCAACAACCACACCACAACGAACAAAGTGGTAGTAATAATGGGATCATGAAAAACTTTTACTGGAGCTGGATGCACTCATTGCACCCGTCGTCGCCTATTTTCTTCTCATGCCCATGAAAAAAAAGCAACAGGATAATAATAGTGATAATAATGAGTTGAGTAAAGCATTAGCACAAGTTTTTCATTGCGACTTCTCATGATTCATTTCGCCCATATTTTTAGCAACTTTGGAAAGCAAAGCCGGAGTAGTTACCGAAAAAATAGCCATTAGAAAGATGGGGAACAAGGAGGATGGAAGGAATGGAGAACTGATTCATTTGTTTAATCAGAACCCGTCGTCGCCTATTTTCTTCTCATGCCCATGAAAAAAAAAGCAACAGGATAATAATAGTGATAATAATGAGTTGAGTAAAGCATTAGTACAAGTTTTTCATTGCGACTTCTCATGATTCATTTCGCCATTTTCGCCCATATTTTTAGCAACTTTGGAAAGCAAAGCCGGCGTAGTTACCGAAAAAATAGCCATTAGAAAGATGGGGAACAAGGAGGATGGAAGGAATGGAGAACTGATTCATTTGTTTAATCAGTCTTCAAAGTGGAATGACTGCTTGGTTTGTAAAAGTGAATGTAAAAGAAGGTGGATGGCGTCAGGATGGTGGAGCAAGTGTCAGAATGATTTGTTTTCTGTGATACTGTTCTCATCATTGTTCCTCATTTTAACGCTCATTAGCCACGGAACGGCGAGCGTTGCACCATCATCCGGTTTATTACTAAATCCCGAAGAGCATAATCATCATGATAGTTTTAGTCCTACGAATTATGCGGATGGATTATCAACAGAGTTGTCCATGGATCAGAGAAGGTATTACAAGCAGCGATGGAGTATGGATCAACTGGTTCACGGTCATTTCAACATGAGCACCAGCAAAGATGATGACGTGCACATCTGCAAGTATATCAACTGTACATCCTTACACATCTCTTTTACAAATGACATTTTTTGTAGATTTAAAAAATGCATAAAAAAGTACATTCAATTATTTCTTTAAAATTAAGTATTTTTGTTTGCTTGTCTTTCTTTTTGATTGTTGAGAAGTAACGGCAGTTCCAATAACGGGGTCGGATTTCTTGTATGAGGAAGATATTTTCATGAACAACCATCTTCACAATGCAGACTCCCATTCATTCAAGTCAGATGAGAAAATATCACGAGGTCGAAGAGCGGCGACAGCGAGACGGGAACGAATATGGGATTTTGGGGTTATTCCCTATGAAATCGATGGGAATTTTAGTGGAGCTCATAAAACGCTTTTTAAACAGGTTCAAAACACTTTCTTTGTGATTCTACGAATTTTCCATTACATTTTTTGAAAAAATTATCTTGTCAGAACATATCACGACGGGTGATAGGGTGATAAAAGCATGCAAATGAGCATCCAAAAAATGACGCATGTTATAATGTTTAATGACCGATAAACTTTAGAAAAAATAAGTTTGAAGGAAAGAAAATATGTATATTTTTTATGTGTCTGTTTTTTTTTTCATTCAGGCAATGCGCCACTGGGAAAACTCGACTTGTGTCAAGTTTGTTGAACGAACGGAGGAGCATCCCAACTATATCGTCTTTACAGAAAAAGCTTGTGGATGTTGCAGCTTCGTCGGCAAGCGAGGAAATGGTCCCCAAGTACGAAGTACTATTCATTTGCAAACTAATTATTATTTAATTTATGATCATATAAATTTGTCAATGACTTTTTTGTGCCAACGAAGCAAAAAAATATGCTCATGTTTTTGCTTTGCTCGCTTTTTTTTGCTAAAAAAGATGTATGCAAATTAAATAGAAACACATACACATGACGACCTTTACCATTCATATTTAAGAGTAAAACAATGTCGAACTCAATATTTGTTTATTTTTTTTACTAAACTATTTTTAAGATGTTATAAAATGTTGGGTGTAATTTGATTAAATTCAGAATGTGAGAAGAACGTTACTCGAGCCCAGCGGGTGGTTTGCCAGTCCTTATCATCCATCTACACATACAAATCAGTCCGGTACAAATCCAACCCCACCCCAATCGCCTTCTGTAGTCGACCGTTCTGTGGGCTTAGCCATGCCAACGGTACAAGGACTAAACGGTGAAAAATGTGAATGGAGGATTGTGGCAACACATGGGGAAACTATCGTTTTAAACATCACCGATTTTGACCTTCCCAAGTCGGATGGGTGCAAGCATGACTACTTGGAAATTAGGGACGGATATTGGCACAAGTCACCCCTTTTGGGGAGGTTTTGTGGGAATACAAAGTTTGACCGACCGATAGTTTCCACGGGGTCTAGAATGGTTTTAACGCTCTCAACGACAAAAAGTGTTGAAAGTTACAGAGGATTTCAAGCTTTCTATGAAGCGGTCTGTGGTGGAGATTTATTTGGAGAAAATGGACACTTGGAGTCTCCAAATTTTCCGGATGAATATTTAGCCTCTAAGGAATGCATTTGGAGGATCACTGTACCCGAAGGTTATCAAGTGTCCTTGCAGTTTCACAGCTTTGAGATTGAGAACCATGAGAATTGTGTGTACGACTTTTTGGAAATACGAGATGGTCTCACGCAAAATAGTACGTTGTTGGGGACATACTGTGGCTACTATCCGCCTGCTCCTTTGACAAGCTCATCAAATCAACTTTGGGTAAGATTCATCTCGGATGGAAGCGTTCAAAAGGCCGGCTTCTCAGCAAGTTATCAGAAAGAGTTGGACGAGTGTGCAAGAGGATTGGATGATTGCGAACACACTTGCAAAAACACAATTGGTAAATTGAGAGATGGAACAAATGGAAATGGATAAAAATTGTCGTTTAATTGTGCCCTTTATGGAGAATAAATGAGTTTTGATTAAAACAAGTGGGCGCTTTAAACAAGTATAATGAGGATTTAAGCATGTGCTTTTTCTTAATTATCAATCCCAAAATAGGGTCGTACACGTGTGGATGTAAGTTTGGATTCGAACTACACTCAAATGGAAGGGAATGCGAGGATGCTTGTGGGGGAATTATTGAGGAGGAGAATGGCACCTTGACAAGCCCAAGTTTCCCCAATTTGTATCCAAGTAATAAACATTGTGCCTGGGAAATTATTGCGCCACCTCAAACAAGAATTACCATCAATTTTACCCATTTTGATCTTGAAGGAGAATAATGTAGGGCTCGTTCTTACAAAAATTTACATAATTTTTTTAAATAGTAACAATTATCAGTTTAAAAAATACGCTTCTCTATATTCTTAGCAAGAATGCGATTATGACAGCGTCGAAGTCTACAGCAAGTTAAGCCAAGATGAGTTGAAACGACACGGCTCGTTCTGCGGATCACGACCACCATCAATGATTACTTCCGAGGGGAGTTCAATACGAATTGTATTTACGTCAGACAATTCTGTTCAAAAGACTGGATTTGCTTTAGTCTACTTTACAGGTAACCAATATTACCGTACTAATATTGACCTGACAATATACCTAACTAATGCAATTTCATGAGATATATTCAAATTATCTTGTCGACAGATAAAGATGAGTGTGCCGTAGACAATGGGGGTTGTGCTCAAATATGTAGAAACACGGTTGGTTCATACATGTGTCTATGTTACAATGGCTTTACCCTACATTCAGACGGACGTCAATGTAAAGAAGGCGGTTGTAAATTTGACCTCACGACCCCATCTGCCACTAATGAGCTTTCTTCCCCAAATTATCCTGAGCCATATCCTGGAAAGAAAGAGTGCATATGGATCATATCAACAATCCAGGGCCATCGTGTAAAGCTAGTTTTTGACGAGCTTGAAGTGGAACAGCATCCAGAATGTACATACGACGCTGTTTATATGTACGACGGAAGCAATTCCGACATGACTTTACTTGGAAAGTTTTGTGGAAGCAAAATCCCTCCTCCCGTCATCTCAAGCTCAAATCAAATGATGATATTGTTCCGTTCTGATGGAAGTGTTCACAGAAGAGGATTTCATGCCAAACATTTTAGTGGTACATTCCTATTTTAATAATCTTACATGTGTTATTGGCTGTGTTGTAATTACTAATTGCATCAAACGAATTTGTTTTTAATCAAGTTTGTGGAGGAGTTTTGTTTGCAACAACACAAGAAGAGTATATTTACTCCCATGCGAATTATGGGGACTCTACGTACGGCGATAGTGAAGACTGTGAGTGGATTATTGAGATGGCTGCTGATGAAGANTATTGTTCCGTTCTGATGGAAGTGTTCACAGAAGAGGATTTCATGCCAAACATTTTAGTGGTACATTCCTATTTTAATAATCTTACATGTGTTATTGGCTTAGTACTTAGCTGTGTTGTAATTACTAATTGCATCAAACGAATTTGTTTTCAATCAAGTTTGTGGAGGAGTTTTGTTTGCAACAACGCAAGAAGAGTATATTTACTCCCATGCGAATTATGGGGACTCTACGTACGGCGATAGTGAAGACTGTGAGTGGATTATTGAGATGGCTGCTGATGAAGATGGAGTCGCTGAACCGGAACGACCTAATTATTGACCATGAGGAGTCTTGGCAACAGCGACAACAGGCTTTGGGTCCCATGGATTATTGTATAGAGTTAACATTCCTTAGTTTCGAGGTGGAAGACGAAAATGACTGCGCTTTTGATTTTGTCGAGGTAATAATGGTGTCATTTATTATAATTGAGTTGTGAAGTTGTTGTTACAAATACAAATTGTTTTGAAAATTTCAGGTTTTTAATGGCGACGACGCAAGCCAACCATCCAAATCTCTTGGACGTTACTGTGGCAACCGCTTGCCTCCTCCAATTCGCTCTGAAGAAAACGGAGCTCTTCTCATCCACTTTAAATCTGATGATACCGTGAGCGCTAAAGGATTTGCTGCCGTTTTCAGAGCCATAAGTAGTGTAGAAGTAAATAATAAAGGTCCACCTTCAATAAAAATCCCCCCTCCAGTTCCCATCAACCCCCAATCCCCTAACCCCTCTAATTTCTCCGGTGGCATAACTCATCCTGGTCAAATAAACGGGGGAATGATAAACAACGATTCTCAAGAAAATGCATCAACGACAAACAAAGTGTCTTTAGGAACCACGCATAGAACTGCAAGAGAAAGTGGTAGTTCCAGTGGCAGCGGAAGTGTAGAAGCTGTAATCTCTCACGCCTCAATGGAATCGGTTTTACCTCCTCCGTCATCTTCTTCTTCAGCTTCTGCAGAAGGCCAAAGTTTGCCGAATACTCAACGACATTTGACCATACGACAAAGGAAAAAGTCGCTGAAAAAACATTGAATATTTATTTCAAAATTTTGAATGAAACCAAAAAATATGTTTAGAATTTACCATGTTTTTATACATGACTACACAAAAAGTCCAATGCATTTTTGTTTTGAAAATTAATGTTTTCATTTCGCTACTTTTATCTCAATTAAGTTTGTTATCTTTAATGTTTAGTTTTTTACAATGTTAAACCTTCATCATTTCTTTGGTTTTAAAGTCAGCAAATCAGCTTTTCTTTTTTAAATTTATCTTCACTGAAATTTCATGAAGAAGGATCTTGACGCATTTTATTGACGTGTATGTTAATGCAAATTAATTTTTTGTAAGTTATGTCTTTTACAGTTATTTACTGACATATAATTCATTGTTGCCAAAAATATTTACTCAGTTACTGTTACCGTTAATTAAATTCCTCAAATAAAGGTAAAAATGAATTTATTTATACAAGTTTAAGCATGTGTACAAGATATATTACATTTCATCATAATTTTGTTACGCATAACCCTTAATTTTTTGAAAGTGGCTAGGGTGAAGACTTCGCCCTCCGATACCGAAGATTTTCCGTACTGCTTTAGCGCCTTCCCGAACCACCGACTGGACCGCCTTCGTCCCGTGCTGGACAGCGCTTTCTATACTTCGAAATATTGCATTTGGATTTGGAGTCTCTTTAGGTGGCTGCGAGTCAATAAGTCATTAGCATGCATAAAGCATCTCAATTTGAATATGTATGTGAGACCTCCAAATAATTTTCGACTTACCGGGAAATGAGGATAGCTAGCCGCATATGTTAGTGTGGGATCGCGTTCTGGCGGTTTAGGCGTTGGTGGAATGAACGGTTCCTTTTCCTGTCATTAAAATTTTACAAGCTTTTACAAAAGATTTCTTTAAACTATGATGTTATGGGACAAATTTTGGATAAATTTAGAAACTAACCTTAGTCCAAACAGTAGATCCTGGAGGTGGTCTCCAACCTGGATTGTTTGGCACGCAATACCTAAAATTCAGCAAATATTAGTGTGGCGTTCAATAATAAAATGATTAAAACATTATACTGTATTTACGGTACCAATTGCCATATCGTCTATCACAATCTTTAGCAGCATGCGATGCCTGAGTTTCCTGCTTCCATTTATCTCTAACGTTTGTATTTCCGTGTTTCGAATTATCCAGAATTGCAATATAACCGGGATCAATGGGCTTATATGTTACTGCGGGATGTCCTTTTTCATAGTCTTCATGTTCCCAAGCCTTAGCTTCTCTCTTGAACCAACGTCTCCAAATTGGAGCAGGTCGTGATGATGATGGATTTGTGTGTGTAGGAGAAGGATTCGACCGTGTTGGTTGGTTGGACGGATGATAGTTTGAAGGAGATGATGATGGTCGAGCGTATGGACCTGGTATGGGTTTCCATTGTCCTGGTGCATATGGCGTGCCCGGTGGAGGAACCTGAGGACTCCAACGACGGGAGGGAGGAGAATTAATAAATTCTAAAAGAGTTCGTGGAGGTCTCGATGGAGGACTGGAGTATGTGGGACTTGGATGACGGGATGGACTAAAATCCGTGGGTCTGGAGTATGTTGGAGAACTTCTGGGTGGGCTGCTGTAAGAAGGACCAGAAATTGGTCGCCAAGGTGTGGAGCTTGCTGGTGGGGACCATCTTGGAGGAGAAGAGTATGATGGGGAAGGGCTGTAAGACGGGGATGGGATAGGGTGCCATTGTGACATGTCCCGTTTCCAACGCCTCCTTTTTACTCGTTTACGATGAGCTGCTTGCTGTTCTACCTGTTCCATTTCTTCTGACAACGTATTTTCTTGCCGCTCTTCGCTTACAAGAGAAACCCCACATAATTTCTTACACAAAGTCACTAGACGCGGACCAAACTCTGCTCGATTTATGTCTAACACTGGACCGCAGAAATTGTTGCAAGCAAATTCTTTTCCGTCCAGACTTGCTAAAATGTGCCAAAAAATGTTAAATGTTTGTAAGCTTAAATATTTTGAGTATAGTTGTAAATTTTAAAATACATCTTCACATTGCTTTACCTTTGGAAAGTTGTAAATTTACACTAAGCAAAGTGTAAAATATAAAGAAATAATAGCAGTGCTTGACCATTTTATTTCATGATCAAAATTATACTTTCAACTACAATGATACTTGATCGAGATGATAATTTTTACCATACCTATAGTCTAGAATTTAGAACTTAATCCGCCCGTAATGTTATTTTTCCTGTGGCTTTTTAGTAGTATCTTTATCTCTTCCTCTTCCTATCGAATCAAAGTTGATTTAGGTAAATCACCGGAAACGACAAAAATAATAATCCACTCAATTAAATTGATCTGTTTTGTCTTTCGTGGAAATGGCCATTTTTTTATTAATCACAATTATGAACCAATAACAACAACATGTTTGTGCGTATATTCACTTTGTGCTTCGGGAAGCGGAAAGAATTCCTAATTTTTAATGGGCAGCCTTTACTGTATTACTTTATAACTGGACCACTTTTAAAACTTTGAAAATGCAAAAGATGTTTCGTATAAATTTTATGTCTTCAGTGAATTCGTTTTACACTACCAGGATCTTCATTCGTTACTTTTTAAATGTAATATACATGTAAAAAAATGCATGAATCGTTTAAATGATAACGTATTAAGATTTATTTTTATTACAGCTTTATCCTGCAAGTTTTTGTTACAATGTATTTTAAAGTGCAACATGAAAGATTTTCAAAAATTATTGCTTTACATGTCTCATAGACAATAAGAGTAATGTTAAGCACAATAAAGAATTGAGCCAAGCACATGACGAAGATTCTGATAAGAGGTGTTCTCCTAATGGTAACCGTGTCCATGGCCGTGACCCTAATAAAATAAAATAAAAATGAATGATTATGATTATTTATTGATTACAAATAAAATAAAGCGTTAACATCAATAATCAAAATTTTTACCCCGTGTCCGTGATGACCATGACCGTGACCATTGGCGTGCACGTTCTGCTTGATCTCCTTGGAGTTAAGCTTTCTGCAATTGTTTTATTATTGTCGTCTTCTAAAGTTTCTGAAAGAGATACTGAACCTTCAGAGTTTCTCCACAGAATAGAGGTATTGCATATTGGAGATTCCGAAACGACATCCTGGGCTGTGGTCTTGACCTTCCTAGATGGGGTCGTGGTAATGTCATCATTTGGCGTGCAGGTTCTGCTTGATCTCCTTGGAGTTGAGCTTTCTGCAAAAGTTTTATTATTGTCGTCTTCCAAGGCCCCTGAATCTTCAGGGGTTGTCCACAGAAGAGGGCTATTGCATACTGGCGATTCCGAAACGGCATCCTGGGCTGTGTTCTTGGCTTTCATTAGATGGAGTCGTAGTCATGTCCTGACTTGATCTTGGGGTGCAGGTTCTGCTTGATCTCCTTGGAGTTGAGCTTTCTGCAATAGTTTTGTTAACGTCGTTTTCCAAGTCGCCAGAAACGGCGTTATTGCATATTGGCGATTCCGAAACGACATCCTGGGTTGTGTTCTTGGACTTCTTAGATGGGGTTGAAGTCATGTTGTGACTTGGCGTTGGCAAACAAGTTCTGCTTGATCTCCTTGGAGTTGAGCGTTCTGGAATAGTTTTATTACCGTCGTCTTCGAACGTTTCTGGAACGGATTCAGAATCTTCAGAGTTCTTCCATAGAATGGAAGTACTGCATATTGGAGAAACCGACACTTCATCCTGCGCTGGGGTCTTTACTGTTTTCGACGGAGTCGAAATGGAGGTCATGTCCTCCTTTGGAGTGTAGATTCTGCTGGACCTCCTGCGGGTTGGCGTCTCCTTAGTGTGTTCCTGGATTGCTTCTTCCACCGCATTTAAATTGGGTTCGATTTCCGAGACATTGTTAGTTTGTAGAGACATACTCCGTCGAGGAGAATTGAAAGTAACCACATCTTGCTTTGCTGTCAAGATCCCACTAGCTCTTCGCTTGGTTGGGCTTTCGATTCGGTTGTTGACGACTTGTTCATCTGCCTGTGCGGTCTCGTGTGGTTTCTCATCATGCTCGGAGGCATTGGATTTAAGGTTCACTATTGGGCTTGATGGAGCTGAAGTAAAATCAATTAGAGACTTGTCAGTGTTTTCTATTGGAACAGTAGAATCAGTTTGTGGTTCAGGTGAAAATATTATCAAATCACTTGTTTGTTCGAGATCCTTCGCGGACTGTTCTGTTTCGGTCTCGTTTCCATCTTCCTCTAAAATCTTCGTCATAGCTGAACTGGCCCGGTCTGATTGTTGTTGCTGCACTGCAGATTTAAAGCTGTGTCGATGGGCAGCCTTTCGAAGCTCCAGGCTTACATTAAAAGATCCGCGGCGCTTCTTCGATGGTGACAACATGCCTGAAGGAGAAGAAGCACCGTGCTTCAAACCAGTGTGTTCTACTACATGGGTCGGGTTTTGCAAACTTTGGTCAGCATCGTCCGAATCCATTATGAATTCAACAGGCTTTTGAGCGGTTTTCACAACTTCATTCGAAGTTAAATCTTCCAACCACTTGAAGTGACGACCCTGTAGAAAGAACTCTGTCTCATCGTACAGCTCCACAGAGTTTTCAAATGGAATCATTCTATCAAGAAGTCTTGTGGCATTCTTCTGCTGAGATTCGTTTTTCAATTCAACCTGAGTGGGCAAACCATAAACAAACGATACAATTATTCAATTACAAAATATATGAACTATGCAATGAAAGATTGTATATAACTAATTGAATGTTACTTACCTTAACACCATTCTGAATTTCAGATACCGTGATTGTACAGTGGAGCCTCGAGAACATCCTAGCATTCAACCGAATGTCATTCTTGCTTCCTCGGCCGATGGTGATAACATTCTTTTTTATTCCAAATATATTGCTTAAATAGGTGTGTGTTTCATCCCACACCAGCAAGTATCCGTAAACCGGACCAACGGATTCCTCCGTGACAACGCCATCGCTGCAACTGGGGGCAGGCTCCGTGTTGTTTTCCTTTTCCGACATCCTCACTGATTAACCTTAAAAAGTCAATAAAAATAACTAGAAGACTAGATTGTTCATTGTTTTTGTATAAAATAAAATTATTGGGTAATTATTTTTGATATTTTGAACTCATACCTGTAAATAATCAATTAAACCGAATTAACCATTGAGCAAAAGATTACGTTCCAATCTCTATCGTCTCATGTCATGGTCCTTAAATGGATATATCAATCCTAATTTGAGGATTGAAAGGTTAATTATTTAGCTTCACCAAGAACAGTTACCATTTAAAAAAACAACAATTGCACTTAAACTCCAGGTGATAATAGTCAACAATAATGTAGATAAGCAATGTTTTTTTTCTCACCCTTGCACAATTAACTTTATCACGCTAAATTATTTTAGTACTTAACTCATCATTTTTTCAACCTAATGCAAGTTTCTTATAAATCAATCATCAATCAATAAATAAATGATTATCCGAATGATACAAGCGGAGCTGTGTTACATTTTGAAGAAACTGGCAATATCCGATTCTGAAATTCAAAAAATTGATTGTTATTTTGGTCTCGCAGTAAAGCATGTTCAAACTTGCTCTCACTTAGCACTAAACATTAATTAAACAGGTCAGGGGAAGTTTAGATCCGGTGGAATGCTTGCTAGAGTAACAGAATCGATATCATAATGTTATAGCATTGCATTGAAAATTAAACTTCCAAAAGTATTTTGGCAGAGCAAATGCTGCAGAGAGAATTTATACAAATTGTGTATGTCGTCCTCAGTGAGGTCCTTCTTCATCCAATGATCATCATCATCATCGTCCTCTGCAGTAGCTTGTTCCTCAACATTCAATGCATAGGCAATGGAAAAATAGCCACACAATTTTCCTCGCGTTTGTTTTAAAGCAGATTTAAAACTAACACATTTTACTTTAAACGGGGTAAAAATGGGTGAGACAGATTTCAGTTTTTCAATTACACTCTTCAATATTTTTTTAGGTCTATTTTTTCGGTCTTCTCTGTTCCCCCAATACGCTGGAAAACTGTCATAAACGTTGATAGACTTATTGGAAAGGTCAAAATGAGCCATAAAAAAATGTTTTATGCTAATGAAATGGGTTTCACCCATCAATGTGTAGCTACTTTGTGTTTCTTGGAATCTGGATTGAACCAACACAAAAAAATTTTGAAAATTGTTTATTTCTTCGGCTGACGGCAAGATTTTGAAGCATGAGTCACTTTTAGTGTTTCCTTCATTAAATAAACCCAAATAGCAAAATTTTGAACTAGAGAAAAAATGTTCGTACATGAAACAATTCAAAAAGTTGGCGTTGGATCCTTTATTAAGAATTTGCACCAAATCACTGAAGTATACATTAACTTCTTGGAAATTACATACAATTGGATCTTGATGATAAATTTTCAAATTTGTTTTGCGCACATCCACTGACTCATTTTGAAATAGAACACCTTCGTAATTGACGCCTTGTTGGTCAACGTTGAATTTCGCGTTTTCACAAATTAATAAAGCAATTTTATTGTGCTTTCGTGTAATTTTTAAGGTCCCTAAAGCTAGTCTTTCCACGGTCACACAGCAAGATTTTGTCAGTTTAGATTCAGCTTTAGGTTGATTATTATTTATGCAAGTTTTTTCATGTAAGTTTCGTTGGATTCTTGCACTATTCTGGTTTTTATTTCGAAATTGCTTTTTGCAAAATTTACAACTGTAACTAAATCGTGTTTTTCCCATTTTTCACTTTATATCACAAAAAAAATAATCACCAACTACAAACAATCACATTTGGACAGAAATACGCGTAAACAAGGTATTTGCATTTATGTCTCAAAATGCCCCATTTTCCTATGAGCAACAAAGACAAAACAACAAAGTAAATCGCGTGCATGAAAAATAAACGAATGCGAATAAATACTAGGGAGTAGAGCCCGCTAAACGGACGTTTTAGTGACTTATGCTGTTTTGTATGGTTTATTCATTTCACTCCATGAAATTGCTATAACTCGGTCAGTTTTGATCAGATTGAGCTCAGACTTTGTATGAGTACTTCTTAGGGGTGCCATTGAGATATGCAATGGTCAGATTTTATTTAAAAAATTTTTGAACC
>JAHZMX010003278.1:0-10139 GCA_027743895.1 Seira musarum
AAACCATAGTTGTAAATGCAGAGAAACTGGCTGGTTGGAGGAATTTTGTGAACTAAGATCTCTTCCTTTCCCTTTGTAATGGATAGGCCGATTTAGTTGTCTCTGCTGAAATGTGCGAGGCGAGTAAGTTTGGTTGCTTGGCTAAAAAAGAATGAAAGTTTTTAGGTGGATCTTTTCAGTGGGTAACGAAATGAGCCCAACCTTTTGCGTTGCGATGATGCTCCCTTTTTAAAAGATAAAAAAAAGTTTTCTTGGCAGAACGTTATAGAGTCTAGGAAGAGTTTTGAATATGCGTAAAATGCAGATTATAAGGGGAAAATGTTTTTCCTGTTTGGCTCGAATCCCTTTCGTCGTTTGGCTCCTTTTGGTTGAGTTGTGTCATTCTTCAATCTAGGATAAGAAAACGTAGAGGATGACAAACACAACAACATGGACCGTAGAGACTTTTTCAAGAAATGAAAAGATGAAAATGTAAGGCTTTCCATACTTTTTCCAAAAAGGATCAAGTAGAAAAAGAAAGAGATAACACTTTTTCTACTCCGATTTCTTCATCTCATTCTGGAGGAAAGCGTCTTTATTAAATCCAGAGGAGTAGAAAAAATCCGAAGAAACTAAACAGATTCTTATCGTTTAAGGTTTTCAGAATTCTAATCATTTTATTTGAGAAGTGGAGTTTACTTTATTTCGGTAGTGGCGGTGGTAGGTGTTTTCCCATTTCTTGTCCTTTTTCCCATTCTGAAAAAAGGGAATTCCTTGAGATAATAGAGATGTCGTAGGAACTGGCGCTTAGACGTTGTTGACTTTGTGGAAGGATTTTGTTATCTTTATCCCGATACGATAACTGTGTAAAGCAGCACAAGCATGACTATTTTATTTTTTCCAACATACACCCTGCTATATAGTGCATTGGTAAGGTTTAGGATTGCAAGAGTGAACGAAAAACTAATTGACAAATAATTTTCTTTATATAGTATTTTCGTGTATTTCAAAATAATCCATTATTTGTTTAGAAATTCTGAGAAAGTTATTTTCGTAAGACAATAACAACTTTTCGTGATCAAAGTGCATGCATTACAAAAGTACCGTTGATTTGCCTTTTCATGACTTGTTAAAATTGCAGTAGTGCAAAAGTTGTTTGTGAATGAGCATTCATTTTATAACCCTAAAATTTCAAGTAATGAAAACGGAAGTATTCGGTCAAATATCATTCATTATTATTCACAACTCATTCATTTCGGATTTCGCTTTGAACAATATTATATGGCTCATTTGTTGATTTGAGTCATGTGAACTTGAAAATTCTTATTTCATTCAATTGATAGCGTGACGTGGTTTTTGATGTACACTGCACGCACGATTTAAGTGCTGCCAACAAGCTAGTACATGCGAGAATGTGTAGTATATGGGTAAGGAGTGGTTACAAACTGAACGAAATAATTAATGTTTGCACCGACTCCGTTACCCCTCCAGTGAATTTCTTTTTTTGAACTGACTGAACCAAAGCAATTTACAATATCTCTTGTTCCAAAGGCTTAGAATTAGCTGGTTCTTTTCTTACTTTCTGTTCAATTTAGGATTTTTTATTTTACTTCACAGCTCATTAGGTGCATGCCTTGCGGGAAAGTGTAAAACATTTTCACGTAGTTTACCAGTTGGAAGAATCCTTTATCCTTTCCCATTATTTCCATTGCCCCCAGCCCAGTGCTTGATAAAGCTTCATGACTGTGACTCACCTGTGTGTAATGTTGGAAAGAGAAAGTCCTCTAGAATATGTATATTTTAAAGGAAATGTTTAGAAAGGAAAACTACCTGTAGAAGACTTTGTTTAAAAAATAAGATTTGCTTCGTGTCAAAGTCAAAATACTCTTTTGTAAAAGCGACTTTAGCAGACATATACACAGCTTGTTTTACATTTTCTTTTTTTCTTTCTACCGTAGTCTTGTGACTTCTTGAGTAAGAGTCGAGAATCCCAATCTTTCCGTAAAGTATGTTAATGAATGACAATTGTCATCTTGAAAACTCTACTTCCAAAATCTGTCGCATAAAGTTGCAGCCCTCAGCATATACTAACATCTGATGTTGTTTCCATTTCTATTATTAGACTGGAAGAAATAACTTTGTTTTTTCTCCTTTCTACTATGTCTGTATTCCAAAAAGAAGTTTTTTTTTGCGGAGGGGAAGGAAAATCGTGCATAAAGGAAAGAGCTGAAATAACATTTTATTGTACTCTCGCTTGTCACTGTCCCCAGAAGAAAGAAAAACATGGTCTTTCCAAACAGTCGGACAAGCCAAAACGAAGTCAGTCAAAGTCAAAGCTTTGCATACCTTTATAAAAACCTGTATTAAATACAATTTACTTTAAATCCTTTCTTTACAATTTGTAAGGGATGTATTGAGATTGAAATATGCCTTTTGCAATAACAGCATCGGTGTGTCACACTTTATTAAAATATGGAATTTTGTTTACGTTGAATTTTTTACGTTTCCAATTTTCCGACTCTGTTGGATTTTTTTTTGGATTGGAAGAAAGTTTGTGAATGGATGTAGTTGCAGATCCATTCAAAATTTTAATTGGAATAATTTTAAACTGCCAAGAACCAGAGGACTACAGATCTCCAGGCGGAATAGTTTTTGAGTGCTTTGCAAACAATAAAAGTAAGAAGCAGAAGGCCGGAACCGCTCTCGAGAATATTATCCTGATGTAAAGTGTGCACACTAGTTTTTAAAACTGAGATCGTGTTACGTTTGCATACCTCGTCTATTTTTTTTCTATGAGTATACAAAGAAAGTAGATCGATTACCCTCATAAGCCTTGCGCAGTAGTAGTCGTGGAGAACTAAAATGGGAAAGGGAGAACCATGCCAGGACCAGACCAGGCCACTGCACGAATGTTTAGATTACAAACCGTGGTTTGGCTTGACTTCACTGTTGCAACCTCTTAAGAGCACACATACATACGTGTACTTACTAATAGTTGTAACTCTCAGCTTTTTTTCCTACTTCCTCAGATCTTTCTGGATTACGTTCTAAGCAGCATCCTTAGTTCAGGAATGAAAAGAAAGTGGATTGTGAATGCAAAGAGGCGCCGAATAAAGTAGTTGTATTATAGTTTGAGAGAAAAAAAGGATCCTTAGGTAAAAGTTTGTCCTTTTTTCTATTTCATACTTTTTGAAATGAAAGGCGACAAAGAGAAATACACAAATCCAATATTTGGCTTGTTTCCGTGAATAAAGTCGTTTTCAAAGAAAAAAATTTTTTTGAGTCAGATTCACCCGTTCACGTCAACTTTTTAGTAGCTCGTTACCCGTCTTATTATTCGATGACACGTAGCGTTATTTATATTGACTGAAAACGTAGATGGTAAGGAGGCATACACAATATATATCAGAAAATGAAAATTTTTCGTCTTGTGTTGTCATGATGGAAAAGAATGAAGAAAAATTGTGAAATGGAGACGTTTCATTCACACTTTAATGCAATGCTCTGTGGCATCATTTGCTGAGGGAAATGTAGACAGAATTGGATTAGATTTTTTTTTTTTGCTGAGGATTTGGAAAAGATGCATAAAATGACAATGTTTGTAATATTTCATGACAATCTCATTTTCTGTTAAGACAGTTTGGGTTGCTTTTGAATGTCGGTAGTGTGGCTATAAGGATTAAGATCTTTTGTTCTATTTTAGATACCAATGTTTATTTTAGAGAAGCAGATGGCCTGTCCTTTGTTTGAAAAATAGAATTGTTTTTAAATAGGCACAACGAAGCTGAAAAAATTAGGTTATGTCTGAAACAATGTAAGACACATGAAGCATTCCCAAGTTTGCGATGGATTTTGTCTTCAATATTCCTGCGAATTTGTGTAGACATCACATCGCGTTCATACTGGTTGATTCACCGCCACCGTTCCGTTTTCATAAGTTTTAACTGAATAGATCAAACTCGCTAAGGACTAAAATGTCAAAACGTAGTTGTTGGGTAAAAGAAAAATGCTTTGAAAAGTTTTCGCTTTTCTTTAACTCATGCCATTAAATGATGTGTGTGACACAGAAAAATCGCCGAGTTTACAAGAAAAAAGCATTCTCTTTTTCGCTAGCCATGGCAATACTACTGAATTCCGTTAACAATACAAAGACGATTCTTTATGACAACGACGCTAGAAAGGAGTCGAACGAGTTCTTTTCTTTCCCTCGGAATATTTGATTATTCAAATAAATTTTTATGACTTACGTGATCTTAAAATAGAATACCTTTCGTGCATTGTTCAAATTTTGATCACATTGAGGAAAGTTCTACGAATCCTCGCCTCACCGATGGAAGTTCTACGAAATGGAAATGGAGTGTCCACGGTTATTCGTGGCTTCAAAATTGGGAAATGCGATTTAATTTTGATGGTTTACTTGAAATGAAATATGGTGGGACTATTTAAAGAAACGATACTATTCAATGCAATATGCAATACTTGAGATGAGTAAAATAGAATCTCTTTTTTATTTTCTCAGACTAAGCTGCAGTAAGCCATAAACGTGAAGTGAATGCATTTTTTACTACATTATATGTATGCAAAATAAATAGTTTCGCTCCTCGTGAAAAAGAGAGAGAGTAAGATGAGATGAAGATGGGCTGGATACTGGATTGTTGGATATCAATTTCATCGATAAAAAATGAGATCCAATGCGGTGACAGAATTCACAATAAAAATTTTTTTAGATGGGGTGTAAGTATAACAGTGTGGATGTTCTCATGTGGAGCAACATAAAAAAGTACTTCTCAAAATCGATATGCAATATTATGAAGATGGAAAGTTCGAGATGAGGATGTGATGAGAACTCTACTTTACGATTCCAATTTAAATTCTCCACCCTACCATGTAGTATGAATGAAGCCCGTAGAATGAATGGAGTGGTAGTCTTCTTAACGCACAGGAAATGATTCTTTTTTGACGAATGAAAAAAGTCAAGTGCTTACTTATTTGGACGTTTGCAATCTGCAATCACATGGTAGCCAGCAGAATGTTGGGGATGATATCATAATATCGAAGGGATTATGGAAGCTTGAGTGTAAAAACGCGGCAAGGGATTTTTTCCGCAGTTGAATTGACTGAACTTTTGGGTTTTCTTCATGTCCCTTAGTGAGTAATACAATGGCCAAAATCCCCTGTGCAATGGCCTGGTCTATGAAGGTTTTAAAACATATTGAGTTAGACTTCAAATATGCTTGTTCGAAACGAAGTTACGAGTTACGAACCTTCTTAACTTTCTCTGAGAGAATGATGAATAAGATGAGACCCCGGATTTCAAACAAAGTTAAAATTTAATTTTGGAGATTGCATACCCCCGAAAATAGAAAAGTTGCGTAATAACTAGGCATAAGGGTTGCGTAGTGGTACTGGCCGTCTGTCTGCACTTGAGTGGAGCTACTTCCTGTTCACGTTTCACCGCCTCTGCTTATCTCATCCATAAACATAAATAAATATCCTTACCAGAATCTCATTTTACTTGAAGTTTCCTTGCATGACTTTAGTGGAAGAAGTGGATTCTTCCATAATCCTACTTCTTATGTGAGTTGCTCCGGTTGTAACGAAATCTGAGAACTTTGGGTATGTTGTAGATGAGTAGTAATGATATTGCATATTTTCAAGGATAATATGCAAGCTAAATCCGGTTGCGTTTTTCGTTTCCACATATTGCATAGGTATTCACTCCTGTTCCTGGTGATGATAATGTTGACCTCAGCCTGAGCATTTCAATTTGTTATTTTAAATTGCTCGATACTCTTCCGGGGAAAACTAATGAAGTCGCAGTAACAGGAAAAAAATTAAATTGTTTTTGTAGCCCTTTCGTTTGCAAGTATCAGCACTTCTAAATTTATGGAATGTGTGTTACTTTAACTCTGGACTTTACAAAAAGTTACATTTCATGTCTGTTCGCATAAACATAGCGTGCAGAGCACCAAACTTATCGCTAACGTATTCCACTTTACGCGTGTGTTTTCAAATTCTCCAGTAATATCCGAGAGAATTAGCGCTTGTTACACGGAATTACAAGGTAATTTTGCATATTTATGGGCAATGTTCTCTTCGTATTCTTTTGATCTGCTAATTAATTCTTATGCCCTATACACTCATAAAGTGCTTTAGATATTTTGTGCACAACTACATAATTCAGCAAAAGGGCATAATAATGTAATGAATCGTATTTAATTTCTCTTCTGCTTACGGCTATGTAATAAAACCAAACACTAATGCATATATATATAATATCCGGATCCGTTTTAATTTAGAAGGATATGTACTTTGGTGTTCATTTGTTCTTACTTCAAATTTTAGCCTAGCATTTCTATGTCGTTTTTCCTGAATAAAATGAACTGTTTGTTCACTCCACAGCAGCACTCAAATAATTTTCCTCTTTTGCTGTAGCTGGTACCTATGTAATACGAGTCATCAGGATAACAAGGTTGTTTACAACAAAGCCCTGACTTTTTTTATAATCTTGTAGCATGCATCGTACAAAAAGTATTCGATTCAATTGAATTCAATGTGCGAGCAATTGGCTTCATATATTCCCCTCCTCCTTCTTTACAGCTTATTTACTGAATTGAGTCAACAAAAGCAATTTCAATTTCAAAGCAAGTGGTTTTCCTTTTCCTCTTTCTCTCTCTTCATCCATTGCACATTATTTTCTCCTCACAATTCTGCTTACAGAAAAAGGAACGTCAACAAGCTACTTTTTATAAAAAAGGCGGCACATATTAAATGAGGCGTGTGTGTGGTGGATGTGTAGGAAAAAGGAGTTTAATTCCTTTCCTCTAGCTTTGCTTTTTGTAAATACTTGAGGCTGGACTTCTTTGCTAAACCTCATTTCATTTCTCTGTCGGTTGACATTAGACAGAGATTGCTTGACTTTTTGGTCGGGTTCAATTGCCTCGTGCTCGTACTTGGGTATTTTCCCTTAATCCCAATGTCAAACGTGTCTTATCATCATTTCAGCTGAGTTTTTTTTAAACGAAATGTATTTGGAAAATGTACCGTAAATAACATGAATACCAGAGCAAACAAATTAATACGAGACTAGTGGAATGTGTCATTCTTTTGCTAAATCTTGCTAATTTCACTTTCATCCTTTCATTAAAATGCTTGGATCTTCTAAAAGGAAAAATCAANATTAGACAGAGATTGCTTGACTTTTTGGTCGGGTTCAATTGCCTCGTGCTCGTACTTGGGTATTTTCCCTTAATCCCAATGTCAAACGTGTCTTATCATCATTTCAGCTGAGTTTTTTTTCTCAACGAAATGTATTTGGAAAATGTACCGTAAATAACATGAATACCAGAGCAAACAAATTAATACGAGACTAGTGGAATGTGTCATTCTTTTGCTAAATCTTGCTAATTTCACTTTCATCCTTTCATTAAAATGCTTGGATCTTCTAAAAGGAAAAATCAATATTGGATTCTATGATTAAACAAAAAGTATATATATCACGTATCTGCCTTTTGTATCATCATCATCATCTCATCTCACAAGCAGTGACATGACACGGGATTAGTGGGAAACGAATGAGCTTGGTTTTGTCTGGTTGGTTATTCTGGGGAGAAATGAATTTGTACCAATTTATTTATGGGCTTTTGTCGAGCCAACCGAAACCCAAACCGTGCTATGCAATGGAGATATGACAGGTTTAAATGAATCCATTTTGTCGACAAATTCCTTTCTCTGTTCGTAAGAACCCTCTTTCACATTCCCCTTCTTTCTTCATCCATAATAAATACGCTTCTTTTACAAATGCACCTACTTACAAGGAAGTACTTTTTGCTTTCTTTGCAAAATTGTAGAAAGAACTTCTAGAGTGAGTGGAATAAGTAGGTGCGACTGCAGTGTATGATACCGGCATCGCATCCAATCTTATGCATAATGAAATTACTGTAACAAAGGTACCTACATATAACCTTTCTTGCTCGTTCGACGAGAGAGCAAAAGGCTAGGCTAAAGTTTCGGTTTACATTTTTTCCTTGATAGAAGTTCCACATAAAAAAAGGATCTAAATCCAGATCAAATGAAAGTTGGAAGAAAACATTAAATTATTGGAACATGCAAAAAAATCGTTCAAATTACTTCTTGACTAATCTGCGTCTTGTGATTTCTCGCATTAATTTCAGCTGCTCCAAAAGCTCAAACTCTTGTATGGAGTTAGTGCAAATCCCTAAAACTTTTTTTATAAACCTTTGAAAACAAATGTAAAGCATTATTTTTACATTAACTTCTCCCTCGCGAGAAGGGATGAAGGAATATATGTACATAAAAAGTAGTCTAGCCTAGTCCAGTCCATGTTTCATTTCACATGCAAAAGCATGAAAATGAAGTACCTCAGCCCAAACAAACCAACCACACAGTAGAATTTTTGTAAGCGAATGTGAAACCTCGAAAAAAATATATCTTCTTTGTGAAAAGCATCTTTCCTTCACTGCTAACTTTCTCCTCTCACTCACCACTTTCATCTGGAGTGTTAAAATATTCAACCTACTTTTCGCCAATTTTTTAACCTTAAAAAGCGGTAGAATAGCTTTGCCGCACAGAAAACTTCTTTTTTTTCCTTTTTACGAAGCTATTCCCATAATGAAAGAATCACTATCTCGGGAAGTAGAAGAGGAAGAAGTAAAAAATAGCGCACCTAAAGGAATCCTATTCTGCAGTATTTAGATTCCAAGCAGGAATCATACAATGATTATATTATACTACACTTCACTACGCTTATACTTATTCGTCGTTGTCTCTGTTGTTGTATGCCCTTCCCATGCAAAAAAAAATTTCCATTTTCAACTTTTCTTTCCCGAAATCTAATAATAAGAATATTTTACTATTGTGTCCCATGTATTGTATCCAAAGGCACGTTTCACTCTTCCCAGCCAGTTTTCGTTTTTAAAAGGATAAAGATCAAGGAAATGGCTAGGCCTAGGCCTGAGTATAGTAAAAACATTTTTTTTTACCTACATTCGCTTCGTTTCATTCCATTTCCCTTTATTTCATCATATCATCCCATACAAAAAAAAACTCTCGTTCTTTTTCTTCAATCGATGATATGTTTTGCATGAAAGACGTCCTTTGTATTTGTTCCGTTCATACGTACGTACGTGTGGGAAGGTTAAGGCATGCATAATTCACTATCTTTTTTTGCGTAATGCGGCTTTGTTTGCATGCATCGTGGCACTATCAGAATCGCAATCGCAAATACAATTTCTTCAACATTATGCATCTTTGTACTTATCCAACTCTGGATCATTATTATTGGGTCGGTTCCTTGTTGTATGTGGTTGTATAGTAGCTATATAGTTCTAAGTAGTATGTGCTCTTCATATTTTTTTTCCTGGAAATGGCTCGGCTCCTTTCTTCCTACCCATCAACATCAACCGCTTTTTCACTGTATCTTTCAGGTTATTTCCCTGTAAAACGTATCCAGTCACATGATCGTGATGAGGAGAAGGATGATGATAGGCCTCGTTTTTATCCTTTTCCTTCTTTCCTTGCACACGACTGCACATTCTTACCTTAGAGAGCATATTGAAGCCTCGAAAAAAGATACGTTATGGTAGTTATGTATCGTGGTCCATTTATTGCAATATGCTAGACATTTTTTAAAAAAGCTTCCGACAAAAGAGAGAGAAAAAAAAGTTTTTTGTTCTCTGACTTTAGTTTTGGACGATGCGATGGTGAAAGTAGCAATAGAACTAGAGAACTAGCCTTTCTTGGTTTGGCCACTCACTTCACTCCTCACTCGTGGTGGCAGTAAAATGTAATGCATAAGCTGCAGACATCACTACTACTATCACCGTCGTCATCATCGCAATCCCATCGTCGTCTTCGTCGTCATCAACATCTCTCCTTTCCGCTCTTCTCATATGAGCAAGCACCAACATTCTCATGCATTTTAGTTAGTGAGAAAAAATGGACTTTCTCTGGAGCCGTGCCCCACATGTAAAAATGGGTTTGTAGTATGTACTACGGCTACTACAACTAGCGTTAAACATTTTTTCTTCCTTTTAAAAACTGATACTCAAGTTGTAGTTGTAGCAAAAACCAAGCTGTAGATAGATAGATTCTTAAAGAAGTCATTTTGTAGCAATAGATGTGACTTGAGTCTAACTCAG
>JAHZMX010003279.1:0-24090 GCA_027743895.1 Seira musarum
TTAGAGTTGAGTACATCAATCAGCTTCTACGACTAACGGCATGTAAAATCCCACCAAAATATTTATCGCGTTCACTGACACTTGCTTTTGACACACTCAAATTACACGGAAAAGTAGAAACAAAGTGGAAAGTTTACCATGATATGATTTGATTACTAATGCAATCTGCATGCGATATGATTTTTGATAAGTCGAATAACGTGAAATCGTAAAGCAAATGTTTATTTTTTGTTATCTCTTTGTAAACCATGGGCAATGCACAACTAAACCAATTACTAATGACCTAATTGATTGTTACATCAGATTTCTGACAATGCGTGGGAGATTATAAGAACACGCTTGCTCAGTACGCGTGATCAGAAATCCTAAAAATCCTACTCTACGATCCTGTCTAACATGTCAAAAGGTGTCTGACTGTGGGTAACTTTTTTTCTAAATGAATCCCCCAATTTTTCATAAATAATGGTAAATCCCTTCGGACTGGAAACTGCAATATTTTTGTTTGCTTTACAAAATAACATGAACGCTTTTTTAATTCGTGCACAGAATACAGAGATGCTTAGCTTTAGTAGCTTATATTATAGCGTCGTAGTGTATGTAATTCGTGTGATGAAAGGTTAACATGTTTATCTCTATAATTTACAACAAAACTGCCACTATATTCCAAATATTCATAAACAACGACTGTCTAAAAAAGAATTCTGCATTTTGCTGCATTGAAAATCCTTGTCTGCTAACGTTAGTCACTAAACAAATTGTAATTAAAATTGTCATAAAGATTCTGCGCATCTGTGGAAAAAAAATTCAACATTATTTCTTAGGTATGAAAATGCTCAGATTTATTTCAGCAATCAAATTCCGATGGCACATTGCATGCTGACTAGAGTTAGTGAGTACAAGGGAATAGGGTGCCGAAAAAGATGAATGAAAATGTCGAACATAATTATTCGTATCGCATACATAATTTATAAATGTGGCAATCCGACATGGAATATTTAGTGAATATTTGTCAAATACTTCCTAAATAGCTGCCGAAACTTAAAAGTCTTATGCACTTTTGGTATATTATACATCTATATAGCATTTTGAGATGTTTTTCATGTAATACTTATACGGAAACTTTTTATGGATTCATTTGTATTTCACATGAATCATGAACCCTAATATTTTAGCTGCTTTATAAAAATATGCCCGTCAAAGTCACAACTATTCACTAATTAAACGTTTCTCTACCTTCGTACATCCGAAGCCCAGCTTTGCAAACGAATGCAGAATTAATTTTTTGTACTGCTGAATTTTTTTCTACTGAGAACTGCTCTAATTTTGTGTTTCATAGAAGAAATCGAAATCATGTAAAAACCTAGGTATACTGTAAGCCGTGCGCTGTTATCATTTTGCTGTGCTAAAAGATTACAAAATGCACAGTTCTGAAAAATGCATAACATATGTAAATAGTATATTATGTTGAATGCGGAGAATTGTGAATGTCTGAATATTTGATGTATGAAATGTTATGGTTGTGAAATATTGATTTTTAATGCGTATTTATTCATTTATTTACTTCAATCGAAATTAACTCATTATTGAAGTCAGTCGAAGGTATATATGTAATTTAATTTTAAAAATATTGAAATCATAAATAGCACATTGCTTTTAAACGAATGAATTAAACTACTTTACTACTATCTATGTAAGCGAGTCAGTGATAGACTCTGGACGGCTGTCAGTTCTCATTATGTCCTTATAATCCGGTGGTACTGGAATTAGTCATGTTATTTTCACCAAATAAGACATGTAAATTCACATTTAGGGGGAATTTCAAGAAAATTTGTAAACTTACTTACGATACGGCTCATTGAAGCTCGGGCTTCTATCTCTTATGTGCCTTATATCGTGGGGATCATCTGAATTGCTGTTAATTTTTTTCGGAGCTGATCCAATGACTATTGGCACTACTGCCTTAAGACCTCGAGACAACGTAATGTTAGCATTTATCTACAAATGAGTTTCAAATTGATGTAGGTACATACTAGTAATGTTGCAATACACGTCTTTACTCAATCAAAGGTGTGTGTTACCTTTAAAGAATAGCTTCGTAGGATGATATGACATCCACCCAAGTTCGTGGGAAGAACTTCGGGGATCTTTACTTCTCCTTTCCAGTTCTCAGATTGCCGCGAATCTACTTGGGGTCCGGCCGGAAGCTTCACAATGACTTCATGAAAAACCTTTTCCACATCAGTGGCCGTCGATAAAAAACGAGTTTCCTTAAAGAAATAGCACACATTAGCCGCATTAATTTGAAAATGCAGTTTCCTTTTGAAGTACATCAAACTGAAACATACTTGCTCTATAGAAGCATCGATACTGGTAATTCGTTTTGAACTTGTGTTGGTGATATCAACAGTGAAAGTCATGTTATCGCCCGGAAAATATCCCGTTTTTTGCATTTTAATATTCATCTTGATTGGGCCATCTTTACAGCAAAAGCAACAGAGATGTTTCTCCTTGAACACCACAACTGGTTGTGTGGACTGGGAGTAGCGATTCACATTCATAACGGCGTTCACAAAAAATTCCATGTTGGTCTTATGGTCTGATTTCCAAGCAGATCGCTTGATTTTCGCTTCAACACGATACGTGACATCAGCACGGATTTGCCCTTGGTCGTATTTGAAGGTGGAAGGAACATTCGGGGGCAATTGATACGTGAACGGATACTCATGATACCCTGGTTCAATGACAAGGTCTTCGGATTCCCCAGCTATGCAGATAACAAAGAATATATAGATATCCATTTTTATTATTTTCTTGATAAGCATTCGGCTGTCTTTATTTCATATCTCTGTCTTTACCTCGACCGAACGCATAGAGTTCCTCGTCCATATAGATTTCTTTGTTCGCATGATGCTTTACAACACTGCGTAAAGAGTCACCGGATCCCTCTTCTACGGATTCTAACCAAGACACGGAAGCAGTCCCAGAAAATCTCAAAGCAATCCCCCTAGTTTTAACTTCCGTCTCGTTCCTAATCAGAATTTTTCCAGTGATGTATTGCCCTGCGAAATATGTTCGAGTAGAACAATCAAGCTGAATTCCAAATGTTTTCAATTCCATTTTTTTCTAACGAAAAGTATCAAGGAAGTAAAACATGCCCGCAAATGTTTTCGTTTGTGCTTTCCAATGCTGTCACAACAAAGTAATAAAGTGAGAACAAAGTAGCGAACATATTGCGACACTGAGTATTGTCTCCTTAAGGGCTTTTGATTTTTTCTGCCCAAAATACTCATTAGAGAAATAGTTTTTAATGCCACAATAATCTTCCAAATGAGACAGAGTCCTCAAAGAATCCTTAAAAAGCAATTGGAAATGGCCAGAATAAACAAGGAATGACAAGTAGCCACTTCGCAAAATATCATTTTTATGTCAGTTCAGAAGAATAAATTTGTCACTTCAGTTATCGATTTGGTGGAAACCAGTATACTTAAGTACGCACTCGAGTCAGAGTTTTATAACATTCCACCTTCCACGAATTCTTTACATAAAAATTAAAGTGCAACATTTTTTCACGAGTTTATCCAGTTATTTTGTTCGACTATAGGAATGTGCAGCACTCGCAATTTTCTCACAACTGAAAAGCGGAGAGGAAGAATATGTACTTTTCCCTTTCAAAATGTTGTTTGTAGACTACATAGACTCATTTCTTTCCCATGCATTTTCTAAAATATCGAATAATGACCAAAAAGTGACATAAATGGCATGAGGCATTTTTTAGATGTGGCAAGATAATTTATGTGCGTGGCAAAATAAATGCTGCTTTCCTAAATGGTTTTTTTAAATGAAAATAAAGTGAATTGAATCCATTTATCACTTCAATTCCAAATGGGACTGTAGGGAATAGACTAGCCCTATTATACTTGTTTTATCATTTGGAAACGGCATTTTCACTATAAATATTAAATCTAAAAAAGCCAAGTTCAAAATGAGGATATGCCCATACCTTGAAATTGCCACTTGTAGATTTCATACCTTTTCAATAATAATGTAATGTTTTATTTCATTAACTAAACTTGTAACAGAAAAAAATGTTCAAATGAATCGATTATATAAATAGATTAATGTATGATGACATGGCTAGAAATTCATTTTAATTATTGCAACTGGATCCGTGGAAGCGGCAGGTCCGGAGTACAATGACCATGACTTGTTTGCTGTGTTGAATATTCCTGTAGTAAAGTAAATAATTTTAGTAGAATTTGGTTTGTTTCTATTTTAATTAGAATGGAAAAATAATGCGACAAGTTTTCCAACCAGTCAAAACAGTTTGTCCTTTATCCTCTCCTTTGCCACTCCGATAAATTGGCCAATCTTTATTTTCCTTATCGCTTAAATAGCTTTTTACATCCTGTTCATTTCGTGCTTTGGAGAGATTTTTTAGCCTTTCAATTCGATAGTCTGTACTAACGGCGAAGAATGTTTTGGCGTTCCCAACGCCTAATCTCACGTATCTAAGCACGCAATTCAGGACACAGCCATTCATTAATTCCTTCATTATTCCATGGGTTTAAAAAATGCATAGGGTTTCAATCTACCAACCTGTTACAATGATAATAGGAGTCACCTACAGGAACTTGCAAAACATCGAATGAACTTTCTTTCTTTACACTGTCCTTACATGGCCCCACTTCAATACTGTAAACAATAGGTTCGCCTTCCTGTTTAGCGAAATGTATGTTTACATTAAAGCCATCGGCAATACCATATCCGGGATTCTTGAGAACTTCCAAAGCTTCGTTAAAACTTTTCACTCCAAGCAATGCCCTTGCTATAAACTCTCTCGCTGTTACAAAATCAGGAAATAGAATTTACTTTTGGTAGTCCGTTGATTCTATAGGGCAAACATGTAGTATATTTTATGTAAATCCTTATTTACGCGTTCCATTTGGGTTTCTCTTTTCTGGATTTACAGTATTGATGGAGTGAATCATTCCGTGGTTATTGAACCCCATGGTATAACCCGGAAGAAAGCCGGGATAAGAGATCGAGGAAAATTGTTCTTTCACGTGTCCATCGATTTCATCCACAATTTCTGCTTGAACTATGTACGTCCTTCCATAGCATTCTGGGTAGGCATCCTCAGTGTGCCCCATTATGACTTCGCCTGGATTGTTGCACATTATGTCCGTGCATCCGTGATCGGTTTTTGGGGAAATCGATGACACGCTTGCGGTCATTAAATATTCCACGTGAAGAATGAAGAGCTGACAAACAAATTATGTTCTCCTTATAATTACAGATTACAGGAAACAGGAGTATATTGCTGTTGCATAAATTGCATAATTTTAACCTTGTAAAATGGAAGTCCTACACCGTCTGCCATCCCTTTGATTTCTTCTACATATTGAGGAAATTGCGAATTACAAACAGTAAGAACTCGATCATACTCCTTTCTGCCTTCCGGTAGCTCGTACAAAGGTAAAGAAATCTCATTAAACGACTTGAGATCATTCAGAAAGTCTCTGATCACATCCTCAGTGTGCCCCATTATGACTTCGCCTGGATTGTTGCACATTATGTCCGTGCATCCGTGATCGGTTTTTGGGGAAATCGATGACACGCTTGCGGTCATTAAATATTCCACTTGAAGAATAAAGAGCTGACAAACAAATTATGTTCGCCTTAAAATTACAGATTACAGGAAGCAGGAGCATTTTGCTGTTGCATAATTTATATAATTTTAACCTTGTAAAATGGGAGTCCTACACCGTCTGCCATCCCTTTGATTTCTTCTACATATTGAGGAAATTGTGCATTACAAATAGTAAGAACTCGATCATACTCCTTTCTGCCTTCCGGTAGCTCGTACAAAGGTAAAGAAATCTCATTAAACGACTTGAGATCATTCAGAAAGTCTCTGATCAAAGTCCCAAATGTTTTCCCCTAATAATAATTACTTGATAATCAATGCTATATTTATTACAGTTCTGTAACTTAACCTGAATGAATGTTTTAACAAAACCTCTTACTATATTATACCCAACTTGGTAATGAGTTCCTCTTGTGTACAACACCGGTACAGAATGAATTTCAACCATCTCGACTCGATTGAAGAAAATTTAATTAAAATTGAAGATTTATTAGTTCCCTTTATAATTAAATAGTGCAGGTAAAAATTGACTTACTTAGACAAATATATTTAAACTTTAATTGGGCAGTAATTTGCGATTTGAACTGATTGTCTGAATTCCTTTAACAACTTCATACAGAATACTTATATTCCACATTGGTTGTGTCACACATGAGTTGAAAAACATGATTGACTTGGAATGGCCTTGAAATGCTTGTAATCATTAAAAGTATTATGTGGTTTTGGTATGCCAATCATGCATTTTTGTTACAAAACCTATTCAACATCCTAAAATGCGGTATAAGTGATTCTCAATACATGGTAATATTATTAAGTATATAATCTGTCTGTTTTTTAGTGTCAGACTTTCTACAAATAATAAAATCGAAGTGACATGATTATCAAATATGCCATACTCATGTCCAAACTTAGTGTTCATTGTACAGTGCACGCAGTTGAATGAACACGACCATATATGTGGCAAGTGAATTTAAAGCCTAAAAAGACAGGAAACAAATACATCAAAAATGTTCTAGTAGTTAGAGTAATACAAATTTGACGCTTTTAAACAATTTAGTCTGGAAAATTCAAACATACCGAGCACAATAAGGATTCCTTCAGATTAAAAAGACGCCATGCATGAATGCGCGGAGGATTCGTTAAAAGGCGCGATGATAAAAGTTGTACCTGAATCGTAAATAGTTGTTATAAGATTTGTGTTACTGAAGTATATGGAATTAAAGAAATATGTTTATTTTACCCTTCGATCTTCCTCTAAACTGAGAAGACTGAAAGGAATTTCCTCAAATTGCCTCAACATTTCACCACATTTGACAGACAACTGACTTGAATAGTAACATAATGATACAAGTGCGGCAGGATACAATATGCAAGGTGTCACATAAGTTATAGTCCAATACAGGTTGAATGACATTCTTGGATCGGAGTGAAGAAAATAACAAGAAAATGTTACTTGAAAGAAAGTTAATATTCCCTCGAGGATTAATCCTGGTCCAAAAAGGGAATTGAATGTCTCGATCAGATTTTCAATTTTCTTGATAGCTTCGAATACGTCTTCCAGTTGCATGTACTTTAAGGTTTTCAGGCTTTCGGGTTTACCTTCCTCAATACATGTCGGTATTATCATTCCCAATGGAAAGTTTCTTTTCATTAAGCGATAACTAGCATTCGACATTTCGAGCTTTCGACTGACTATTTCAAATCCAAACGTGATGATCATGATAAAGAAGCTTAATAAAAATACATGAGAGTTATGGGACACTAAAATCGCTTCCATGTATGTGTTCATGATCATTATAAGAACTGGCTCATCCTTTTTAGTTTTTCGACCACTCAAATACCAGTTGATGTAACAAATTATGTGGCCCAAGCCAAGAAGCAAGCATACGATAAATGTACGTTTTGCTCTCTTATTGATCTCTTTCAGAAACTTTAATATTTCATCCCTGGTTATTAGATTTTTGAACTGAGAAAATCTTAAAAATTCCAAAATATCTACGAAAAATTCTCGAAATTTGCGAAACCTCAGTATACCATGTACACGCAAACTTGTGTTAGTGGACAGAGCAATCACGTCCCATACGGTGATAATGAATAAGTCGAATGATGAGAAATGGTCGTATGCAAAAAACTCTGCTTCTTTGATTTCGTAGTAGAAGTATGTAAAGCATAGATTCATGAAGAGATGGAAAACTGTTATTAAAATCGTTTTGTTGAAAACCGTTGTGGCTAATGTCTTGATGTCTCCGTTAAACTTTACACAGATCGGCCAGTATCCGACTATTTGTGCAGAAAGAAATGTCCATGTAGAGGAAACGAATATATCAGACTCCAATGTGTCGTTTTCGAGTCTTGAAGTTCTTTCCTTTGGGGATGGGTTACTTGAAGAACCCATTTTGTTTGTTCGTTTTCGATGCAGAGTTAAGTTCAGCAAGACCTTAAGACTTATGTTTCTCCATGTACAATAAATTAATTCACCTCCAAAGTGTTCACCTTACTCCAAAGTGTCCAAATAAGTACGTCAGGCGTCTTTCTTTCGGAGGAAATTCAGAAAAAAATGCACACGTCCAGAAAATTTTCAAAATTATCACGTTCACAAACGGCATGGAATGTAACGAGAAAAAAATTATGAAGACATTATTTTCCAATAGGGTTGACAAAATTGTTTGTAAAGTGGGAGAGTTACTGTGAAATACATAAATAAGTATGCTATAAGTGGAACTATTGATTTTATGTCTTGATTGACATGCTTCATGATTTTAACTTTATTTCAATACTTTTCGGTAGCCAATTTCATTAGAGCATTAAAAATTAAAATCGATTAACAATTCTTTTTAAAAATATTAATTCGAACATATTCATTCCAGTTTTATTAAAACTGTTTTTATGATTTGGTTTATCGATTACGGTCATTGCACCCTGTCCAACACTTAAATCTTAGCTCCACCTTCTATGTAGTTACTCTCACCGACAACTCGTTGTGAGTGACTAACTAGTCGTCAACTTTCCATCAACATTCAGCTAAAGCTTCTAAAGCTATTCTTATTAAAATTAAGTGGATGTGCGCACCGGTTTGATTTAATCTTAATTTGGCAACATTAAAACAATTAAAACTAACAACAATCACCTAACTTTAAAACTTGAGACAGCTTCAAACTAAACTTTAGCACACTCTAGAAAGGTTGAAAGTAGGTTTGTACAACAGAAAAGTAACAATTAAAAATAAAACAAATACCCTACCGTAATAAATTACCTCTCAATATGTACCTAAAAATAAAATAAAACAAAGAAGATGTAACAAGTATGCTATGGTAGGAATTAAAATCAGTCCAAATGTAATGGTTGTGAGAGAAGAAAGTATGATTGGTCAAGCTGCTTTAGCTTGTACGGAACGCAATGTAAATTGTAAATTGAAGAAAAACTAATTATAAAAACTACTCTAATCCTACTTGCTACATTGAGGATCCGGTTCTGGGTAATCTCTTAATATTCGATTGATAGTTTTCAATAGCGGATGCTTTTCGCATGATGCTACCCCTCGGAAATCATCCAAATCGAGCGCCCAGATCATGCCTAAAATTAATAAAAATATTAAATGTGGTCCGTAAACAAAAAGAGTGGGTGTTCTAATGAAATGATATAATGTTTGCGCTTACCTCCGCCTAATTTCATGTCTTTGATGTATTGAGATTTTCTTCTTATCATGCTAACATCATCAAATGATACCCACTGATCGCCTTTGTATGCATAAGGTCCGATTGCGCCAGTTTCGTCCTGAACAACGGTCCATCCTTTATCTTTGACGTACGATGATATCTATCACAATAATTACCATTACTAATTAAACGATGTTTGTTTGAAAAGAAGTGTTACGTATTTCAGTTTCGATTATCTTTCATCTAAAACAAACCTCGTAGTACGCTAAGAATCCTTGTGCTCGAGTGTATTCTCCAGCAGTACCACCACCATAACTCTTTGCGTTAAGCCCATGATCATTGACGTCAGCCAAAGTAAAGCTTTGTCCATACATAGGCATGCCCATAACAATCTTCTTCCTGTCTGCACCTTGTGAAATCCAGTAATTGATGGTATAATTGGTATTGAAGTAAAAGTTATCACTTTCTTCATGATGATACATAGGAGAAACGTGGCCAGTCTTTTTATCCCATTGTCCATGATAATCATAAGTCATAACTGCAATCCAGTCAAGGTATTTGCTCACTGCTGGTACATCATATCCTTCGTCGATAATGGTTTTACTGGGAGAAACGGCTGAACTCAAAAGAAATCCCTTTGGTTTGAAAGCTTCGGAAAGTTCTTTGCAGAAAGCAGCAAACGCTGCTTTATCAGATTCAGGTCCTTTTTTGCACTCAGTTTGCCAACATTTTGGATATTCCCAATCTAAGTCAAGGCCCTGGAAATTCCATTTCTCAATAAATTCAATAACGTGCTTAATAAACTTTTGGCGAGCAACAGGATCATTGACAAGGCGAGAATATTTGTCCCCAGCAGAGTCGTTCCAACCACCAATAGCAACTACCACTTTCTTTCCTTTGGAACGAAGATTTGTAACTTGAGTGTAGAACTGGTTGTCAATATCCGCCCAAGAATCATGAGGTTTGATTAAAAGGTTAGTCGTATCTAAAACTGCGAATCCGTACACAATATGAGTGCAAAGGTTATAGTCGATGTCTTCAGGTTTGTATTTTCCAATTCCTTGTCTGTACCTAAAATTCATTTAATACCAAAAGTTCAAAAATTTATACATCGCGTTTATAATTTTGTCGTATCCAATAATTTAAACACAAATTCAAGAATTACCAGGCCCAATTAGTGAAGTAGCAAACAACTTTATAATCTGTCTCAGGAACTTCTATTGGATGAATTGTTGTTGTAGTTGAAATTGTTGGTTTCCATTCCCAGCTTGTGGAACTTGACAATGGCGACGGCGAAGTCGAAGAAGAAGACCAAGTCCACGTTGTAGTAGAACTTGGCTTGCTTGTAGTAGAACTAGTTGTCCAACTCGTTGTGGACGTTGAGGGTCTTGGTGTAGTTGTCGTTGTTGCAGTTGTAGTTGACTCCACCGGTAAAGGCTGATGAGCTTGTTCATTTCCGTTCCCACATGTCCAATCACATCTATCCCGATTCCAATATGTCCCAGTCGGACACGTTTGTTCTACATATTTTCCAAATATGCAGCGATAGTATTTTTTGCAGTCACTATTATGGGGTTTAAAAGGTTCCATTGAGCAAGGATCAGATTCACTCCCTTTTACAGGCTGCAGTTCTTGTTGATGAACGACTACGGATACGACTGATGGGTGTGCTACCAAATTTGTTGATTCAATATATGACGGCGAAGGTTTTTTAGTTGGGCGCATTCCTGGACTAATTACTCCCGAGGAAGAAGGCGAAGCAATACGTTTTCGCCCAAGAACTGTATTAATTGTCGTCAAGAGTGGGTACTTTCCTTGGCCACAAGTGTTTCTGAAGTCATCCAAATCCAAAGCCCAAATCATACCTAATAAAAAAAAGAACATTTACATATTGTTATTCAAGCGGTTTAGCTCTTAAGGAGAGAGTTATATGTATAGTTTTACCTCCAGCAAGACCCATTCGTTTAATTAATTCAGACTTTTTCCTAATCATTGGAGCGTCATCATAGGAAACCCACTGATTGCCTTTGTAGGCATAAGGGCCAATCGCCCCTTCAGGATCTTCAACAACAGTCCACCCTTCTTGTTGTACTTTTTTGCATATCTCGTAGTATGCAAGAAATCCAGACGCACGAGTGTACTCTCCAGCAGTACCCCCTCCAGAAGATGGAGCATTGAGACCATGGTCAGAAGAAGATAACGTAAAGCTCTGTCCATACATTGGCATTCCCATAACCAGCTTCTTTCTATCCGCACCCTGCTGGATCCAGTAATGCATAGTGTAGTTGGCGTTGTAATAGAAATAGTCATCTTCTGAATGGAAATATAATGGAGCGACGTGGCCGGTATTTTTTCTAAATTATCCAAAAAATTACAAGATATGAGAAAAAGTTGCGCGTACGTTTAGACTAAAGTATATAAGTGAAATAGTAAAAATTCAAATCAGTATGTTGTTAATATGTATTTCAATTATATAAATTGTTAAGACGTGGATAATCGCATGTTGTGATTTTATTATTTAGGTAAAACCTACCATGCCCAATTGGTGAAGTAGCATACAACCATATAATCTCCAGTAGTTCCAGAAGGAGGACCACTGCCTCCTCCCCCGGTAACAGGGCGTCGGGTAGTTGTAGTATACTGCGTAGTTGCTTGTGTTGTTGTAGTTGTTGAATGAAATTCAGGTCTTGGAGTAGTAAGTTGTTGTTGACGTTGTTGTCTGCCACGAAGATCCTCCTCCGTCACCTCCGCCACTTCCACCACCTGAAGCTGTGCAGTCAACGTTGTGGGGCCAGTCACAAACTTTCTGATTGTTGTTCCAATAAAGACCACTCTGGCAGCGAAATCTTATTTTGCGTCCATGATCACAAATGTAGTACACAGCGCAGTCATCCCTAAACATTAAATATAGCTATTTTACTCCATTCTAATCATTTAAAATCTCATTTAAGCACATTGTACTTACGGATCCGACGAATATTGTCCTTCTTGACACGGCCCTTCTTGGCGAATCGGCTTTGGTCTATGCTGTGGGCTCTGTCCTCCCAATATTTTCTGCTGACACATTGCATTCTTTGGCCAATCACATAAACGTTTCTCGTTGTTCCAGTGCAAGCCTGGACCACATGCTTGAATGGTTTTGCGACCAGCAGCGCAAACATAAAAAACAAACTTTCTGATTGTTGTTCCAATAAAGACCACTCTGACAGCGAAATCTTATTTTGCGTCCATGATCACAAATGTAGTACACAGCGCAGTCATCCCTAAACATTAAATATAGCTATTTTACTCCATTCTAATAATTTAAAATCTCATTTAAGTACATTGTACTTACGGATCCGACGAATATTGTCCTTCTTGACACGGTCCTTCTTGGCGAATCGGTTTTGGTCTATGCTGAGGGCTCTGTCCTCCCAATATTTTCTGCTGACACATTGCATTCTTCGGCCAATCGCATAAACGTTTCTCGTTGTTCCAGTGCAAGCCTGGACCACATGCTTGAATGGTTTTGCGACCAGCAGCGCAAACATAAAACTGATCACAAGTTGGCCCGGGGTAGTATTGGCCTAAAGCAAAAAAAAATCAATTTAGCATTCATTGTTTATATTTCAACAAATAATGTTTATGTCCATATTTGATTGTCTAAATACCGGAAATACAATCTCCTCCTTGACTTGGTGGCTGAGATTGGGGAGGTGGTCTAGTCATCATGGCAGTGGTAGCCATCGTAGTTGTCGTTGTGCGCGAAGTGGTCCATTCTGTCCACATTGTTGTTGATCTCGTTGTCGTTGGTCGTGTGGTTGTCATTGTGGGTTTCATACTCATTTGAATTTGTTCAGTCGTTGACTGCATGAGATCTTGCGCGTCAGAACATTTTGCTGAGGATGGCCAATCACAAGTGTTGGACTCTCGGTTCCAGTGAAGTCCATAAGAGCAACGATGCTTTGAAATTCGTCCAAAAGCACACTGGAAATAGCCGCTACAATCCGCAGGATCGGGCAGATATGACCACGTATTATCACAACCTTGCGTGTCCTCACTAGGCATTCCTGGAGGACTTCCCACTGCAGGTGAAGTAGTTCCGTCTGAATACGTGAAAAGAACAAAGATTATTACTAGTCGCATATTACCCCAGTGAACTAGTAAAGTAAATGAAAAATATGGTTGGAAATCTAATTTAAATTCAATAGTGACGAAATTCGAATGTTTAGCACTACATTAAAATAAGACAAATGAAAACGTCTAGACAAGAGGGTCTCAGAGAATAAAATGAAAATAGCTGTAGATATTGTTTTGAACTACGTAGAACGTTGAAGTACTAACATAAATAGTACAGACTCAAAGAGATTTAAGAGAGAAGGATAGAGAAAGGAAGTGTTGAAGTCATTCGGAACAGCTCGTTACAATACTTGTTCCTTGCAACTGATGACATAGAAGAATCATCGGAGGGGGTGGATTAGACATGGTGCTTGTCATTTGGGAGCCCATGGGAGTTGTCGGGAAAGGATATTGGATTGGACTCGGAGTGGGTTCATGTTGATGGTGATGCATTGATTCTGTGGTACTAACGCTTCCTTNTCGGAGGGGGTGGATTAGACATGGTGCTTGTCATTTGGGAACCCATGGGAGTTGTCGGGAAAGGATATTGGATTGGACTCGGAGTGGGTTCATGTTGATGGTGATGCATTGATTCTGTGGTACTAACGCTTCCTTCAGAAGTTGGAGTAGAATCAGGGCTGTAGGTCGAGGTCGACATTGGTCTTTCATCTTTCATCATTTCACAAAGCATCATTCTTTCATTTAAAACTCAAAAATATGTACACGGAATACAAATGTTTTGTTCAAGCTTCAAGTTGAGTGCGAAGATGTTTTACGGAGTTTTACTTGTTTGAATAAAAATGCATGTTTTAATGTAGTCGATCTAATTAAGTACTAAAATTAAAACTAACCAATAGGTCGTCCAGTTGTCGGTGATGGACCAGGCGGCTGTTTGCACGAATCCATGGGTTGAACCAACACTCTATGGCAATCCCTCTTATTCTGATTAAATGGAACGCCTAAAAGTTCCCTCGCAACGGTTCTCAGCAAAGGTTGACTTCCCATGCAGCACTGATTGGAAAAATCGTCTAGATCGAGCGTCCACACGAATATACCTCCAAAACCTTGCGCTTTTACGTAGCGGGCTTTCCGGGTCAAACTATCTGCATCTTCAAATCCTACCCACTGATCGTGTTTGTAGGCGTATGGTCCCCAACTTCCAGTAATATCTTTTTGAACTTTCCAACCTTTGTCTTGTACTACAAAGAAAATGCATCCCAAAGTTAAAAAGCTTCTTCATAAGACCGACTATGTACGTCCAATAAAACGAGCATTCATTTTTACTTCTTTTGCAAATCTCATAATACGAAAGCATGCCAGGTTGCTTCGTAAACTCTCCCGCTGTTCCAGGACCACTGGATTCACTTCCATATGAGCTGTCACCGACATTAGTCAGCTGAAAACTTTGACCATACATGGGAACACCAAGCATCAATTTCGAGCGGTCGGCACCTTTGGCTGCATAATACTCCATTGTATAATTCTAGAATGCAGGAATCAACAACAAAAATGGTGTTTTACGGCATGTCAAGCCGTCAAATTTAATATGCTACCATGAAAGATCGAGCAACTCACAGCATTATAATGTGGATAAGGGTCGGCAGACGGGGGACCATTAAAGAGAGGTGCAACATGTCCAGTTCGAGTCTAAAATTGTAATTACATTGGTTATTTTTTTCTTTTCCCATTCTTATTTAAGTGATATAGTTCGATAAAAGCTATCGTTTTTATATAGTAGAGTAAAACCGGGAATTCATATACCTCCCACGATCCGTGGTAATCATAAGTCATGATGTTTAAGAAATCGAGACTTCTCGACAAAGATGGAATGTCATATGCAACATCAATAACTTCTTGATATCCTGACATTGTCGCCGCTAAAATCAGATTCTCTTGCTCAAAGACCATTTTCATTTCCTGACACACAAAAGCCAATTCATTTGTTTTTTATTACTGTTACAAATCAAATGGAGATATGCACACTTTTCTCTTCATCAATAAATATATGTAATAAAGTACCCTGACAAATTCTGAAAAGGCGAGTTTATCTGATGCAGGTCCAGCCTCACAGTTTGACTGCCAACATTTTGGGTAGTGCCAATCAAATGAGAGTCCATCAAAATTCCTATCCTTCAAAAATTGTGCGGTCTCTCTTGCAAACTTTCTTCTTGCTGCTTGATTATGAGCCAAAATACTGTACTTGTCATCTCCAGAGTCAGTCCAACCACCTAACGCCAGCAATACCTTCAATGATGGATTGTTTAGCTTCAAGTCGACAGTCCTCTGATAAAAACCTGCGCATTCGATTAAAAAGCATTCCATTGTTCATTATTACTATAAAATCAGCAATCATGTTTCGTTTCAACTGCCAAAAACGCATTATAAAAATGGTTCTAAAAGCTTCCTTTATAGGGAATAGGAATAAAGGGATTTAAAACCGGAGATATAAGAAAGATAAGCACTTTAAATTATGCTTCTTGTCAATCGGGACGAAACAAATAAAGAAAAAATCCATTCAGTTGCACGAAACATGCAATAAAATTATCATATCCATAATTTTTTCCTTATTTCTCCTCCTCTTGCACTTACATTTATTATTATCAGTGAACGGATCACTTTCTTTGATGGCAAACTTGCTTTTATCGAGGATGGCAAACGCATAAATGAGATGGGTACAAAGTGTGGGGTCTGCATTTTCGGGCTGGAATTGTCCTTCACGCTTTCTGTAATACGACCAACTGGCAAAATAACAAATGACATTCTTTGATGGCGTATCGTAAGTCGTAGCTTTCAGCAAAGATGATGACTTCAAGCCATTGAATCTATGTTCTACAGCTCCACGGTTAAATCCAGTTGATGACAAGAAAGGAAATGAAGATTGATGTAAGCTGCTGAGAACTTGTCCAGAATTTCTAATTCCAGGATAGAAATGTTCAGGTGTGGTCGGCTTTGACTCAACATGCCCCCTGATGAATCCTCCGGTCGGTTTTGTTCCGGTACTTAAAGATGATGATGATAATGAAGACAAAACAGGAGAGACTTTCATCACAGCATGTTTGACGCCCGCCGGGCTTGATTCAATATGCCCCCTCTGGAATCCTGTGGGCACAGGTTTCTTAATCTGTTGAGACTGAGGCTGGAGAACCGTTGCAGGAAGAATTGAATTTGTAAGGAGTTCATTTTGAATTTGTTCATAACTTTTCAATGGTAAATTCCAGGAACCACTTCCGGCTGTTTGAGAAAGTAAACCATTACTTTGAAGATATGACTGAACTGCACCAGGCGTGTTCCCTCCTCCAGCAATAGTAGAGCTGTAAGGATTCCAGATACTGTATGTTGGATTCAACGGTGGATTAACATATCCAATCGTCATCGGCAATCCTGAAAGATAATTAGAATTAGATTGCGATGACGTTGATGCCAAAGTTGGGTGGATCTGGTATTCGGGACCAATTTGTTGCTGGGCTGGTAGAATAAACTGACTGTTTGTTGGTAATGATGATGGGACTTGTTTAACATTTTTGCTCGAGGCTGTACTACCAGGGATATTTGTTGAAGTTGTGCCACCCGCTGCTGTCAAGCCTGAAGAAGGATGATGTTGTTGATGACTCTGCTGCTGTTGTTGAATAGGTGCAGCTATAAATGAAGACGACCCTAAAGGCAAACTTGGAGACCACAGGACTTGTTGCTGTCGTAGTAGTTGTTGATAGGCTTGATTATGATTTGCATTGCTGACAGGTATTAAAGCGGCAGTTTGTCGCCCCTTGTGAGGATCTCCGAATGAAGACCAGAATGCTTGAAAGGGTGAAAATGATAGTTGGGTTGGTGTCAAAAATCCATTACTATTAATGTTAGTAGATCCTCCCGAACTTCTAAATGAACCTGACGATGAGGAGGGATATAAATAAGTTGTGTAAAACAACTGCTTCGATGAGCGATCACGTTCACCCCCACTGACGTCTACGGTAAAATGCAGAAGATGGAGAAAGATTGCTGTTGATGTCAACCAATTTATCACAGTTAACCGCATCTAGAATTAGAAATTTGAATTTCATTAAAATATTTTGCCCAGACAAAAATGCACAAACGCAGTCTCTTGTCTAGTCTGAAGAAAATGTCACATTCCCTAATTCTTGTCCACCTACGGCAATCCATTTTCTTAACTTTTAAGTGATAACGGAGAACCGGCAACGGTAAAAAACAAACATGCCCACGGTGATGATCGCGATACCCCTTAGCTTAACTAATAAATGCTTGTGATAATGATGACAAATGATTATGGCAATTTCTCAGATCTTTCATCACAAAATTGTAAATTGTGCACGAAACTTTTAATTGCGAGAACTGCAATCGTTCCCACCTTTGAGAACCCTTCAAGCCAAAAACCAACGATGCATGGTGTCATTGTCATGCATTTATCTTTAATTTCGACTTTGTTCAAATGCTGAAAATGCGTTTTCATTGCATCTAAAAGCTCTAAGTAACGTTTTTCTCAGAAGTTAGGCAAGTTTTAAAAATAGAAACATTTTATACCAGACTTTCTAGATATTTTCTTATTTATGGTATGATAATATGTACCAAATCCCGGTTTAAAACGGCTACACACGACCAGTACCCGCAGCACAGAGCAAAAAGTAAGCTCCGGTTTTCTTACATGAAATTTTCCTGGTCACGAAATGTAAAGAAATTAAATGGAATGTAAATTTTAACAAACAAAACTTATCCATTTTACCTACCGGCGAGTGTAGCATAATTCATCCGAGAAATTATAATGGGTAAATTCGCAAAAAATAAATTATTACTACACAGTCAGCCTCCAAAATTTATTGTTACACTGTTATTGCGTGCAAATTCCTCTAGCGCAGCGTGATGCATCTACTATTAAAATATAATTGACTAATTTCGAGCATTGACTTTTTTCTCGAGCTGTCAGTTCTACTAAACATCTCGTAATTTAAAGTCCTATTACCGTAAAAGCGTGCATGATGCTTCACATTACACACAATTTAAAAAGCTCCCTACCTTTTCGTTCTTTTGTTCCAAAGAAACTTGTATTTCTCCAACTACACATCTTTTAATGAGTCAGACTTGATTTGAATAGATTTTTAACGAACAAAAAAAAAAACGAATTTCAATTTCTGTCAGAGTCAGAGCTCAGTCTTGAATCTAGTAAAGAAAACGTCTGGCTGTCTGGTTGCCTCAATCATTTTTCTTTCTGTCCCCCGTAATCTTATATAGCCAGACTGTCTGCTGAATGAAACAAAAAACCGTTGCATCTTGTATCAAACATTTTAAAAAACAGATTTGATATCACTATCACTTATACCCTAAATGTTTAACCGAAAATGTCTGCTAAATGTCTCATTTCATCACGATTTACAGATTGAAATAAATACTCTTGAAATGGGACTGAAAAAAACCTTTGTTTTATGATTTTATATCATTTGCCATTTTTAAATTCATCAATCATTTTTCTTTCTGTCCCCCGTAATCTTATATAGCCAGACTGTCTGCTGAATGAAACAAAAAAAACCGTTGCATCTTGTATCAAACATTGTAAAAAACAAATTTGATATCACTATCACTCATACCCTAAATGTTTTACCGAAAATGTCTGCTAAATGTCTCATTTCATCACGATTTACAGATTGAAATAAATACTCTTGAATGGGACTGAAAAAAAACCTTTGTTTTATGATTTTATATCATTTGCCATTTTTAAATTCTATATTTTGAAATATTACCCAGATTGGTAGGCACTATGTATGGGCAGGTATGGGTATGAGTCAAGAGACTTGTCATTATTCCGCTAGTTTGCCATTCGAACTTTAAATTTAAGACACGCTTTGTTTTTTATTAATTTATTAAAGGTTTGCTTACATCAGCAAAAATACCTGTATTTCCAGCTAACCAATAAATGAAATGAGAATATGATGTTCCCTGCTTCATATCCAATCATTCCGTGTCTTGCTTCTTGGGCTCGCTTAGTTCGCTAATAGCCTGAAGTCAAGCCACGAAGCCAGTCTACATTGCATTGCATCATCGTATCACCCAGTTTATTTCGTGGAGAATAATTCAAAAATTGGAATTTAATATTCATACACATTGCAACCGTGAGTCAAAGACCTAAAGCCGATCAGACAAAAAGGTTTATCTTTATGCTGGTGCAAGTGAATAAACACCCCGATTTTGAACAGACAAGGAAAGGATTATAAAATTCTAGTTTTGGATAAGGAGTTTTCTAGATTTCGATAAAAAACTTTGATGTGACACTCATCTTCAGAAGAAAGAAATCCTTTCCCTGGTCGGTTCGGTGCATTGATAAAAACCTGTTGTGTATTTATAGCTTAGGATGCAGTAAATGTCATGTAAGTCGTAAGTATTGCTATCAATTTACTTTAATAAGGTATCACAAAAGAAATGTTAAAACAATTACTGCTGGATTTTTTAAAACATTTTTGTTAGATTTTTTGCATTGAATTTTTCTCGGTAAGTTTGGTTTCTTCCGATTTCAAAAAGATATATCGAAAGTTTTTACGGTCTACAAAGATATAAACTTTCAAAGCTATGAAAGGAGAAAATCCTTGCGGCAACTTAAATATATTATGTTAAATTGTATGTATTATGTATGTCCATCTACTATTCTAAATATCCAATGAAGCAATAAGGGACTCTGTTTATATTTATCCATTGAAACTATCAAGTGTTGGACATTTCGTGCAAGTTTAATAAAAGAACACGAACTCAGCAATTTTGTCATGCTTCCTACGTCGAAATCAGATTACTTCACTTTTGATCTCAGCTTTACTTACGATCGTGATGACTTACTCACTCGCCAAAGGCTATGTGACATTGCTACTTTGTGAACAAGCTTGCAAAAAATATGTTTTAGCTTTACTTCAGACAAACAATTTAATCATAACGTGACAAAAGGTCAACATGACAGTTTCATTTTATTACGCCAACAAAAAAATCAACCTGCGGAGAAGGGAAACGATAAAAAATTTCTGGAGCCTCTGTCACATTATTATGGACTTGTTTTGTTTTGACAAATCAATAAACAAAATATGAACAAGAATATTTTGAGACTTTTTTAAGCACTAAAAGTCGCCAGAAATAAATTTTATGATGAATTATACTGAAAAATTATATTTATTCTAAAACACAAGCAAACTCAACGGGGGTGCATGATCAGTCTAGAAAATCGATCGACATTCTGATATTTCTAATGCGAATTTTAAAAAAATGTTTTCAGGTACCATCTTGCTTTATATTATTGACAGCTAGTTCATTGGTCATTGATCAAGTTGAATGTGCTTCTTCTTCTCATGAAGGTTTGCATGACTAATGTGTCTTCAGGATATAGACATTTGACTTTAGGCTTTTAGACTCCACCCAAATTCGGAAACCTCCTTCACATCAACATCCCTGTCATCGGGGTAGCTTAATTACTTGCAATTCAACAATTGATTAGTTTCATTAAAGTGACAATCCTTTTGAAAGCCATCATTTTTACTCGATTTGAACCATTGTGACTTTGTGAGATGTTCCCACAAGCAATGATCCCACCCATGCATTTGTCAAGCGTACATTGACCAACATGCTTCATTTCTTCGGAGTTTAACATTTTTGCAAGTCACTTTGCTCTTATTGTTAGATTCAATCTTCACTTCAGTCCGCATTTATGTTGCACTTTTCACGCAGTGATTGGAGTGCAACTGGAATTGATTTTCCCCCGAGTTCAACTGGCTTTCATCCACCCCAGTGGCTGCTCGATGACTTTTAAATTTTCAGTTTTGCGGTGTATGCATTTTAATCTATTTGTAAATGTCAATGCCAATGATTCTCACGAGAAAGACAGATCGCAGCAATTAGCTCTAAAAATGAAGGTAGAATGATTTGCAATTCCGAAACAATTGCTTTGATTTTGATTCCAGTTTGCTTGTATGTACGGATGCTTAGGGCACGTATGTTGCTCTTAAAGATAGTATGTAATTTGAGATTTTTATTTAAAAAGTCGCAGGTTCAATAAACTTAAAGGATGAGTTTTTCATGTTGATGTAAGACATAAAACGTAATTTGAATCAATAATTAGGCGTATCTTTTACTTTTACTCATCATCTCAAGTTCCACGTGCTATTAAGAGCGTAATAAAAATTCAAATGATTACAATTGAAATGAAGGTCTTTATTTAATGAATGGTACGGCAATTTGTTCACCATTGTCCAGAGGAGGCGACTAAAGACGCTAATTACCGGCATCATTGATCAAACAAACTAACAAAAAACTTGATTTTTTATTGTCTCGTCTGTATGGTACAGGCAAGATACAAAGAATGAACAATCCTGGTGTTTTATTGCAATAAGACTTTTTATAGAAGTTTAAAACGTGTTAAATAGTTGCTTTCACAAAACTGTCAAATAAAATTATTGCCTTCCATTTTCACGGCTCGTTTAGTGACAGGTGTATGAAAATCGAAGCATCCTTTTCCCTCTTGCTTCACTCATGTTTTAGTTAGAATTCCAAAGCAAGTAGGTGCAACAATTTGAGATATCTTACAATTTGCAATGGTTTAAAATCTCATGACACTAGTACGCTTCAATTCTGTCGGGTTTTTAGGTACAAAATTATTAATTGGTTACAGGCAACTTGCAACTTTTTCGGCCCAGCAGTTTGCATTGGACTTGGAAAATACGAATAGGTATACATATATTATTGCAACTTTTGTGCAAAAGATGCAATTTGCATCAATCCAAGAATTTTTTTTGGTTGCGTTATAACTTAATCAGTTTTCTTGTGTAAACACAATGGAACGTGGAGATTCTAATTTAACGCACAATAGATGAATAAATTAGTTAATCTTTTGTTTGCAATAGAGAAACAATTCTAGACATATTATCTAAGCATAACATCGTACTGCTATGAATGAAAACTTCATGGTAAATATTTTTTCAAAAGCAAATATGAAATTATTGATGAATTTCATTTGTATTCATCCCAGGTTTGACTTTGGCTACTATATTTGCACACGCTCCCAGTCCCTGTAGCCATATTAGTCTGGCAGAATAAACCTAAAAAATCTGGTTTATTTTTTTATTCAGGGTATTCAGATCCAGGTTGACAGGATAGTTAAAACTGAATATCTAAACTCATTTCGATTTCTTTGCATATAATTCAAATAATATTAGGGTAGGAACAAAATATTAGGAGTAGGTAGATGAGCTACAAACAGTCAATCCAGTATTAAGCTCATTTACATTATTGTGGTAAGCTTGACTTGTGTAAAATAATACCAAATAATAATAGTACTCAGATTTCTCTTTTATCTTGTTTCCTCACTTTCATAATCGACATTTTGCTTTTGTAAAAATTGATTGCATAAGAGATAAGATAATGCATCATATTTTAAAGCACATATGGGAAAGATGTCAAGTAGTATTTCGTTAGTCCTGTATTTACTGGTTTAAAATATTTATGACTTCAGCCAGTTTCTAACACACTTGATTTAACTAGAGTAAGAAATCCTGTATTACGATTAAAGATTGCTTTTGCTCTGTTTTATTCTGCCTTTAGATAAACCTCCAAATCGTGATTTTGTAGACAGATCGTTTCTTATAAATACATATGTACTTACTTATTTACAACTCGTGGAAATCATCGAAATGAGCTAGTAACAAGCCTCATAAAACTATGCAATTTGAAAATTTTGACGAAACGGTTTTAGTCCTGTCTTATTTATTCATACCTTTCACTTTAGCCCAATCACGCAATGAAATGGTGTATGTCAGGTACTTCGATGAAAGCTTTTTTATGAATTACGTATACTTAAAACATGCATGAATTATGCTCGATGCTTTCTGGTAGATAAGCTATGTCTTCTGGTTAAACAGCCTTTTGAAAATTATTTGTAGCAAAAGAATCTGACATTATCTTGGGCTAGTTGATACATCATTAAAAAGAGCAGGTTTTTTTCTACAGAAGATAACTTTTTCATATAGAATCTACACTATTGTAGTCAATTCTTATCAGGTTCTTTCGGACTGCCTCAATATTTAAGATTCAAGGTTTTTGCGCAAGGGTGTAAATTCTTGAAGCTTAAAGTTTTCAAATTACAGGAAATGTAGGGAGATTTCGAGGTTTGTCAGTCGATTCCGATATGCAGATTTCTATAGTGCTTGAAATCGCTCAATAAACGGATCTGAAGGAGACCAGAGCGTTTAAAGAAAAACTAATAAAAATTTGCGTAGGGAATTTTGGTACGAAAAACGACACTTTTGTTTGGTGCGTTCGGGCTGACCTTCAGTTTATCTGAAGACACTCGTTTTTGTGCATGCTTTCAACTTTAGGATGCATACTTTGATTTCACTCACGGAGCTTTCATGAATTTCGAATTTTCTTACATCCTTGAGGATGGAAACTCAAGTATAATTTCCGACTGCTTTTTCCAGCCTTCTAATATTTGACAGGGTCATTATAGTCAGTTTTCGTACTGAATTATTCTCGTCTTTTACTTCACCACGTTCTCGGTGCCTCCTAATTACTTGGTATATGGTGAACTTTGGTATGCCCTTCGCACAAAAATTATACGTGGTCCTGATTTTCGAAAACTTGCTACCGCCGATGTGGTTTGGAATAATGCGGTTTAAAACCGCTTGATTTTCAATCGTTTGCAATACAAATATGAAATGA
>JAHZMX010003280.1:0-29151 GCA_027743895.1 Seira musarum
TTCCTTCCGGTATGACCACAAAAGCCAGTGGCCATGAAAAAAGTGGTGTCACTCTGGTAGCTTAAAACACGGGGAACATTCCTACCCCATCAAATTACTTTCATAGTCTGGATACATAGTAAAAAAACTAACAATTGTAGTGTAAAAAAACACTACGAAAAAGCTCTGTAACCGATTCTAAATCTATTCAAATTGTTTTTTAGGACGAATGCATTAGAAAAAGTTATAGATCTGATAGAGCTTGGGATTTCGGGAACCAAAAGTTTTGTAAAATTGACGTTCAAGGTAAAAATACTATTTTTTTTTGTATCATCCACAAACACTTAAAAGCCATTGCAATTACCATCTCTTTTTTTGTAAAGTAAATTGGATTTTATTTTAAGCCATTTAGCTCCCCGCCCCTGCCCTTGGTTGGCAGTGTACAAAAATAAATCGTTTAATTTTTACATGAAACATGAATTTGATATTAAAACAACGACAACGCTTTATTTTTATTTAGTCTCCCGCAGCTCTATATTTAACATGACACCTGTGAAAATTAAACATGAAACAAGTGCATTTGATGAGGTAGTCGAAGCAAAATGACTAAAAATAACTTCGCACACGCAGAGCAGACGAAAAATGTCAAAAACAAATTTAGGTCAAAATCAGCTTCATTTCATGAATGAAAACGCTCTTGACTTCATATCTCATTTCATTTGCGTAGGTAATGCAATGATCTATGAACTTTCTCCAACCAAAAAAAATTTTTTCTCAATTCTCCATCCCAAAATCCAGGCATGCCTAATCTCATCATTTTCATTTTAATCTTGGAATTCGCATTTTGTGGATTTTTACACGAGACGCATTTTAAGCAAATTAAAAATCCTTTGGCTTTGATGATGTAAGAAACAGCGATCTCCACTGTGCGTCCACGTCCGCATCGATTATTCGGTTGATTCGACATCGACATAAAATTATGTTGGACTGCACATCATGACTACGACAAAAAGAATGCGGGAGCGGCATTGGTTTTGGTTTGAGGTTCGTTTCGACAGAGAAAGTGGATGGATAATGGGAAGAGTGCCAATGCCAAAGTGCAAAAAAAGGAGAAGCTGAGACGATAATGCAATGATGAAGTATACGTATTGTCTGTCTTTCAGACGTGGTTAAATCTCGATATTAAGAACGTAATATAAATAGTTTCATGCGTAAGTAAAAGGCGAAAATAAACATATTTAATTATTGAAATTTGCTGCTACAATAATTTCATCTGAAGGACGTAAAATAATTTAAATATGCCAGACCATCTCAGAGATTTTTTAAAAAATTCCGTTTGCTTTAAGGTCTAAGGAAAAGCAATAATTGATCAAATCCGTTAAAGGTAAGTTGCATTACGACTGGCCTATAAAAAATCTGTTATAACCGCCATAAGTCGTGATAATTCAATCTCTTCAACGGATTAAATCGAACTTATCCCACATTGCACTTGTTTGTCACCATTTTGTAATCCTGACAATTTAAGGAAATTTTAATGCATTCATAGGTTATCGCACGAATCTACTTGTTTGTTATATCTTGTCCATTATATCAAGTTGCCCATTTTCTGTACTTATTTGTATTGATTAAGGACGTCAAAAAGAAAATGATGTGATGTCGAAGGAATAAGTATTGTATTGTTCGCCATTAGATCATATGTATTTGTATTTGAAGAAAGAGGCGAAATCCTTTATCCCATTATGTAATAATCATCATCATTGTTATTTCATTTTGAGGAGGAGGTCGATCACATCATAGTCATCATAGCAAAGCACATCACTCTTTTTAGCTCATCTTCTTACAACAAAAGGAAAAAATATACAGCGATGTCTTGACTGTTGGAGTAAGTAAAAATACTAAGAAAAAAGATGATGATGGTGATGGTGATGATGTGATGTGTCCTAATGGGATCGTGATCATCGTATTCTTAGTCCAGAAGAATAGCGGTCGTTGCAAAGTTACAGGGATGTCAAAATTCCCATTACCCGCGGGTTTATTGCATTCGTGGACATACTATTTAACCACATTTTAAATTTGGACGTTAACGTTTTGTGGACAATAAATAAATCATTGAGTGCAAAATGGCGGGAATTTTAAATTCCATTAAAACCCACTTATTTAAGTGTCCAGTAACATCCGTTAAAACCCGTTAAATCTATTTTTCTAAAACACGCAAATTCATAGGTCTGCGATGTTGAGGATGTGAAATATAATTTAAATTGAACAAATTAATTTATCTCCCATTCGAATTAAAATCCAACATTTTTTGGTCTATCAAAGTCCATCGCCATCTCTGATCAGGACTCGATGGTTTGGTTGATGTTGATATGATATGCTTTTGATCCGTCGCTTTTCTACTCGCTCAAGGAAAGTAGAAAGCAAAGCATCTTTTCTTTTTGTTCTTATTTTTTTATCTCTCGAACAAGAAGAAAAAAAATATAAGTAGCCGGCCAGACACAGACGAAACGAGAACGAGACTAACGTAAGTAAGACCAAGACCATCATCTTTCTCTTTTGAAGAGAGAGTAACAAATGCACACAAGCTTCTTAGGGAAACTATCATCTTAGTGTAAGCTAAATAGAGCATAAAACCAAAATCCGAGTTCAGATTGCATTAAATTGCCTCAGAACTGTTTTTTAAACAAAAAGTCATGGACAAATAGGGAAATGGATAGGTTTCCAAGTGTATTGCAGTATCCGATGAATAATAATCTGATATTGATATTTATTACTATTGCGTATTGTTTTTCATGTCCGACATCGACATTACATACCTTCGCGATGGAATGATACTTCTTTTGCACTTGAATTGCACAGAGATAAGAAAATTACATTGATAAACAGGCTCATTTGCGAAAAATTGTAAAGCCACTCAAATAATTTTATTGGTTTCATTAAAAATCCAGAATGTTAAATAGTTTGAATGAATGTAAGTTTTTGTTAAAAATCCGGACTTCCCAGTCGTCCCACTTCCTATCACAATCAGTCTCAAGCATAGCCCTTGTTTAAAGTTATCTGAACAAATGGAAATTGTTCTGTGACATGCGGATTCATGGATGATCGTTTTACTCGTCATTGAATGAAACTGACATGGCATGGAATTGGAACAAAAAATGATTTGATTTGATCCACTATTCACAAGCTACGTTGATATCAACATCGTAGATAGATCGTAGTAAAAAGAAGAGTTACTGCTCCAGCATAATAAAAAATTATATTTCGATCTTTTGAAGAAGAAAAACGTCTTGTGACTCTTCCTCTTCTTCTTGAGCTGAATGTTCAACAAAAAAGGAAATTTGTTGGAAGACCAAGTTAAGCCAAAAGGACCAAGACCAGGACCAGGGCTAGCGACTAGGGACGTAAAAAGTCATTTCTCTTATTTTCGTTTGGTTTTAAGAAAGAAAAAGCTTTGTTGCTGGTGTGCTGTGATTGGAATATGAAGTAGATTGAAGAATGCGATTGCGATTGAGCAAAAAAATATTTTAGTCTTTCCTCCAGAATGAACGCAATCCGTTCGAGTTTCTTTTACTTTTGCTTAACTGAAGAGGAAACAAAGTCCACAGAATTTTAAGATTTTGATGGTAAGTAAAATTTTAAAACAATTCTGTAGCTTTTCATTTTGATATATAAAAAATGAATGGATATGGATTGCTTTAAAAATCAATTTGATTAAGTTTGATAAGGCAAAAGAATTTCTACAAAATTTTGTCAGGCTGAATCAGAATCACGAATGATCATTCCAACCGCAATCAACACAAATTCAAGTTAGCAACGGATTATCTCACATTCCCAGAAATTTTTATCTTCCTCGACTAAATCTGTTATTATTAAGCTTAACTATCAGTGGAGTATTGATTTTCATATGTCCGTCTGAGCGTCCAGTCCATGAACTTTCGAAAGTGGTTACTGATTGACCTCAATATGAGTACGAAGATTCAAAAGGAAGGGAACCTGTAATTTTTCAGCAACTTAGGTCAATTTTCAAAGGCAAAGTCAAAGGTTGAAATGCTTTTTAATGCTAACATATAAGTAGCTTGTGATACAAATAGCTCACTGGAAAGCCCTTAAAAAATTGAGACAGTTTTTATTTTTTTTTTTAATTTTAAAATATTTTGACAGTCAATGGCAAGATACCACTGAATTTTATTTGAACATTTTTAGGACTTTTTCACCGATTCTTTATCAATCAGTACAACTTCAAGTTCAGCTTTCAGCTACGTAACTATAGCTTGTAGCTTCTCTAACAGCTTTATTGATGTTTCCTCCTTAAATCGAGATTTTCCGGTTTTTCAGTATTAAATTTCATTTCCTTTTCCTTTGATGTACGGAACAAAATGCATACATTTTTACTTCAACAACTACAAAACTACCGACTAACACTAACGGTTAAAGATAACGACCCTGTATCATCATCATCATCCTCATATCTTATATCCACATCTGAAGAGAGAGAAAAAAGGAAAAGAAGATTTACAAAAAAGATTAAGTCACAACTCGTGCATTAAACATTCTTCATTCCACTTTCAAAAAAAGAAAACATTCCGACTGTGAAAGAGTGAGCGTGTGCATTTTCTTTTAAAAAATAACTCGTGAGATCGCTAACTCGCAACATGTTTTCCTTTTTTATGGCGTAAAAATAGGGATGGGTGTAATAGTATAATCGTAAATGACATTCAAAAAGAGAAAGGAAAGATGTATAACGTGCATTTCGTTAGTGATGTGATACTATTCCATTGCCTTTGCCGTTAGCGTAGGAATAAATATGGTTTTTTTCCTTTGGCTTTAGTTCAAAGTGGGAGAAAGAGAGAAAATGCAGAGAAAAATGCATACTCCATCATTTTATTTTTCTCTGTTGAGTTGTGTTGTGTTGAAAAGGATGAAAAGAAAGAGTAGTTTTTTAAGATATTAAGGGCGTTCTGAAAGGTGGTTATAATGTAATGTCCGTCCGTATGTCCTTCCGTATGTTCGTTGAAGCGCATATTCAGGAAGCAATAACGGATTTTCAAAAATATTTCAGATGAATATTTGTTGTAATGACCAAATGATTGATTTCAGTAATTACGGATACGTAGCTATTTTCTGGGCAATTTACTTAAAAAAAAGCGTGCATTTCTAAATTCCGGAGCTCTGGACAATCATCCCAAATCTCAAGATGAATATTTTGGTTGTAACGGACCACCGGAATTTTTTATATTAATCTAACGGATTTCGTGCGATGTCTTATCCTAATTACGGATTTGTGTGAATTTTTCTTTAAATTTTAGTTATGCTAATCCAAGACGACATTGATTTTCAGAACGGATTTTAACGATAATTTTAACTGCTCATGATTAGGAATAATTAGGAAACTTGCTTTCTATTTATGTAATAACGAATTTACAATTGAAATTCCAGACAGTTTTACTTTATTTCTAATTATTTAATTCCCTCTCAGCTACGTCATTGAATTCCAGTGTAGCAATTATATTCCTCATTTGAAATGCACAATTTTATCCCACCCTTTAGATCATTTTCATTCACTCTCTATGTACGTAGTAGTTAGCAGGAAAGAAAGAATAAAGTTTATTTTATTCTGTTTTCATGCCTGATAGCGAGCAGATCACATTAAAATGTAAAGATTCAGTTTGCACTTCTACTGAATAATTCTTTTTTGGAGAAAGTAAGTTGTTGGGTGAGAATGGATTGCATTTTTAACGACATTACTATTACTATTACTGTGTAGCTTTCTTCACTTCACGTTTTCAAGTCAAGCAGGAAATAAATGTTTCAATTCAATTTTGGTTAGGAGGATCTGGAGGTATTTATCTGATCGTACGAATCAGATTAATATAAAATAATTTTGTTTTGTAATTTTTAAAATTCCGGACGACATTACATTGTCTGCAACCTTCATTTTCTTCCAAGATACTTGAGAGCATATTCCTTTTTAAAACAAAAGTGCATCTGATTGTGACCACATTAAACACATCTGCTGATACTTCCCTTCACATTCAACAACTCCAACAAAACCGCATACCTTCACATTCAAAATTACCAAAAAATTACTATTGTCTCGTCTTGACCAAAAACTTTTTACTCCAAACAAGCGTAATTTCTATTCCTTATGCTTCCTAACCAAAATGAAAACTTTTTTTTCTTAAAACTCCACCAGTTCGTTATTTTTTCAGCTTAAAACTCAAAAGCGGCTTCATACCTTCTCATTTTGTTACAAAAGAAAAGACTTTTGCTTTGCTTCCGACTATTTTTTTTCCAGGAAGAGAAAAAAACGGATCAATATTCTTCGTTATCCATTGTAGTTGTACTAGTGCAGGTTGTACGGACGGAGAAAAAAACTTTTTTATGTGCATTTCGCTTGGTTAAGTTTCCTGTGCAGGTTGGGCTGAGGTAAGCTACTTATCCACGCACTTTTTATTATTGTTCCTCTTCCACCATCCGACTTCAGCCAAGCCATGCCTGCCGACTGGAATGGGATCGGATCGACCATGAAAAAAAAGTACAAAGTGGAAAAGTAGCAGGAAAGGAAAGAGTGGAGTACGATACGATGAGCACAGATGCGATTCATGCAGGGAAAATGTGATCTTTTTAAAAAATGGACTGCATTTCCTATTCAACTGGACAGCTTAAAAGCTATTTGGTTAGAGAATGAAATCATTTTTCGTTTTACTTCATTTTCGATCTCATTCATTTCCGCTACTTTTAAAAGCACTGCAAAATAAAGCTGTTAAGCAGCAATAACGACGTAGCTGAACAGAGTTAACGGCGAGAGAGCTGTTCTCAGAGTACGTTTTAATATCTACGAAGTTCCATAGGCTGTCAAAGAAAACAGATCCCACGAATTTTGCTCATGAAAAGCATTACAACATGTTTGAATGAAAGGAGCTTGAAGAGACCTGTCGAATGAGATGTTACACGCCATGTTCCATAAAAAGCAATTTAACCATCCGCAGCCGTTGACGGTTAACGAATTTCAAAAAAATAAAATTGCGGTTATACTCAGCATTTCAAGGGCTCTCGAAAGAGCTCTCACAACCCATATTATGAAAAAAAATTTAACGGCTTCCTGCCGTTGACGGTTAAAAAATTTCCAAATTACGGCCTTACTCAGTTTTTCAGGCTCTTTCGAATGAGCTTTTAAAAACCATATGCGTATTGTAAAAAAAATTTTCAATCTTTGACCCTGCCGTTATTTCTTAACCGATTTTGCTGATAAGTAATAGGTGTCTGCCCAGTACGCAAGGAACTTTTGTTCCGAATTTGAGGTCAATCGGTGACCTCTTTCGAAAGTTATCATCTGGACAGACAGACACACAGACAACCCAATCGAAATCAATACACGGCTGATGACGTCAGCTAAATTCTTCAAAAAGCTACAAACTTTTCATCCTTACCGGAAGTGAAATGAAATGACATAAAACTAAAATGACCTGATTTTATGCCCTAGTCATTATTCGTAGTCATTTTATGTTTCAACCTTAAGTATTCATTCTCCCGCTGCTGTAGTTTCGTTCCGTTAGAGAAAGCGACTACGAACCCATTAACGGCCACACTCTGGCACGAGATCGAGGGAAAGAGGGAGAAAATTACAAGACCCAACACGACACGAGATCCATGATCCACAGAAAGAATCCAATGAAAATGAACATCTACAATCCATCCACATCCAAATTCATGCATTTTATGAGTCAAGCCGAGTCAAGTTCTCCCCTGATGCAGTTTCAGTGTAATATGCTTCCCGCAAAGTAAAGTTATCAATATCCACAGGAGTCGACGTCGAGTCAAATCAAGTTCAGTTCAGTTCACAGTTTCATCATCATATTCATCCTTGATGATTAACCCTGGACTTGACCTGCAAGTAAATTTGGGCTGAATAACGGAACGCGTTTTGGAGCCAATTAATGTGAATATGCTATAACCGTCAGGAAAATAAACGGTTTTAACGGACATCGACAATTTAATCTATGCGATCCTTGAAATTTGCATAAATAAAAAAAAATTTTATGGCTACGAAGCGGGAATTCCGGTGCAATTCCATTGAACAATGGACAATGCGTTTTCGAATTAGAGGAATTTGCAAAACAATGGTACCTGTGATATCATTCAAGTCCGATGGACGGTCAGAATTGGGAATTAGCGTAGAGCTAGCCAATCATCTATTACAAACGCGATTGTTTTATGTAACGGAGTTTTTTGTAGGGGACAATCGATTTTATTTTTCAAAACGTGTGGCGCAAATTATGAGAGAGTTGAATTGAATAATTCACTGAAATTATTTATTAAAAAATCCGTTACTGCCATAAATCCACCAATTTTTTGTAACGGACGTAGTCCAAATTTCCTGATCAAAAAATTGTCACAATTTTATTTCATGAAGATATTAAATCAAATGGAGTTTTTGCATCGAAAAAAACAACAAAACTTCTACTTTTGCTTCGTTTTATTCCAACTTTAGACTTCGACCTTTCTCCCTTGCTGGAGTAATTTTCTTCGTGAAAATAAACAAAAACATTTCTCCCCTCTTTTTTTATGACGATAACGATGATGATATAGTTTTCCGATGCATCTTGATAATATATAATTTTCTTCCATTCTGCTCCATACTATTCTTCCGATACCTTATTTGTTAGAAAGCTGACTAGAATTGGGATAGAATACCTTTCCCGAAAATAAATGTTTTTTTTTTCTTAGCTCAAGTCAAGTCATAGTTATCACCATCAAAGCACAATCACAATCATATTTACACGGAGTACAACTACAACTACTGAAGGAGGAGAGGGTAAAGAAAACCTAAAAGAAAATAACTCTGTTCGTTTTTTATGATGATTCATTGCCATTGCTTTTTGGAGGGAAATAAAAACAAAACGATTTGATAAGTATTTCTTGGACGGAAAAAAAACGGTGAATTCACACAATCATAAACACAAAAAAAAAGTTTACCTGGAGTAAGCTTTACTTATTCACCGAATTTTAGATTTTTGAGAATTCTGGGATTTGTTCTAGGGCGACAGGTTGATCGCTTGCTTAATCCCTGTTCAAAATTTATTTTAAAAAATTCAACGCATTTTTGAATGCGAAATCTAATCGTAAATAGTCATTAACGCAGGATGTAGTCCATTTAAATAATTTATATTTTACAAATTATCGATAAATGAAGGATCCGAAGAAATTCTTTGAAAACGAAATGGAAAAGAATGAGAGGGATCGAAGCAAGGGAAAAAATTATATTGATTTCCTTTCAACGAAATCCAACCCAATTCAGGAAAGTCAAGAAACCTGTCGGCATTTGGATGTCTTGTATATTTTATGATTCTGTACGACTATGGTTCTATGATTATGATTGTGTCGAGAAAAGTGAGGCACAAATTGTGTAGAAATTAATAAGCAATTTACTCTGTCGCCATCCCCAATCAAAATTGATATCTTTTTCTTTCGGCCAAAACGACTTGACCTGAACAAAAAACGTAACACAATTTTGCGTTTATTCCACTTCTGTTCGAGTCCAAAACATTTTCTTCAGAACTTCCCTGATATTTTATGGACCTACTTATTTTTGTCTCGTATTCCCCAAAATAACAAGATACGATCCGATTTCATTTGATTTTGATATCAACGACATGAACGGAATTTTACCATCAAAATCATAAAGGCATTTTGCAGAAAGTGAAAGTTTTTTCTCCTTTTCTTCGTGAAATAAAATGTCACAAATGTTGCAAAATATTTTAACATGTCCATTTATCCTTCTCGCATATTAATGTAGTCCAGACATTAATCTGGATAATCTGGATCTGTAACAAATTGGAATTTACAAGGAGACTCATGATTCATGAATGATCGCCTTCGTCATAATTACCGCCAATAAATAATTCAAACTTGAAATGAATACTTAGAAATAAAAATATTCGTAATTATAATTGTGATTATTATGACCTCTCCTGTTCAAAAGATTGCTGCTCTTTTTTCTCATATTCCAGCTACGCATGTGTAACAATATTACTTGTTTTTTTCAATTCTGATTCCAGTCACTCCTTTTATTTTTGGCGTGGGGACACTTATTACAGTAGAAATTGTTCTTCTCAGAAAAAGTAGGGCACGCGTTCGAGTTCCTTTCGATTTTTTTTTCTTCGACGATACCAAACATACCATTCCAGTTTTGTGTTGTACATTGCAAATGGCTTGAAAAAACGAAAACGCAAAAACTTATTAAGCTTTTATTGTGCGTCCATAATGCGTGTAGTACGATGTAGGTACATATTTCCATATTTCGTGACTTGAATTTGAGTAATGCGGACCTTCTGCTTTTCCCTTTCGTTATTATGAATTTCCTTTGCTATTGTATTCCTATTAATATTACATTACTGACCTTCTTTTTTTACTATGGTATAAAATAATCGTTTGTTCGTACAACAGCTTTCTCTCTTTTGCGTTATTAACTGCTGAGACGTTAGTTGAAGTAAATAATTTTTTCTCCCTTTTTCCTTTCAGAATTGAATTTAGTAATATCTCATTGATTAAGGAAGTATGGAGGGAAACGAATTAATTACTTTTGTAGAAATTGTAAAAAAACGCAACGAAATAAACTTTTGATTCAATTCTCCGGACGGATTTTTTTTAAATTCGAGCAAAATTTGGATTAAATATTGCAAGGCCGACATTCAAGATATCTGTATAACACTCAATTCGCGAATTGATAGCGAATCGAAAGATGATCGCTGAAGTGCATACCTTCTGCAGAATTGAAATCTTGAATGGTTAAAATTTAAAAAATAGCGGATTTATTAAACATTGGGGATGAAAAAAAAATAAACACAACATTGGCGCTACCATTGGAAATCGTTAAAAAAAAGCTTTATCTGGAGGGAAATTTTTAAAAAATTCTAAAAACAATTTAATTCATCTTCATCTGACACATTTCGCCAGCTTTGCATATTCTTCAAGAATTTTATTTTTCCCCTTTTTATTTCCCTGTTCAGCATTTAGCCAGCAAATAACTCTCTTACACAGCCACAACCACGGTGAGAAAAAACAAATATGAGGAAATTATGTTATGGACTTCATTTCATGATGATGATGGCGATGACGATAAAAAACAGAGTCATAATACCGCATAACAGCCATTAAAATGCGTAATAACATTAATTACTCCCGCGTACAACTACACTACAAAAGGACGGAGATATATTGGCTGGTTTGGTCTGTCGGGTCTATTAAGGATTAATGCTAATTTCCCCCTTTTATCAGAAAACGAAAGTCAGATCAGAGCTGCAATGACGATGACGAGTGAGTTGTAAAAAACAAGTTCTTTTGGTCATTGAGAATCAGAATTTTCGAAATACATTTGCATTAGCGTGTCCATGTCCAGGACATTTTTTATCACGGAAGTTGCAGTCAAGCAATATCATTTCATTTCCGTTTTGATGTTGATGTTGTTTTTTGCCTTTTGACCGACTAAAAATTTCCCATTTCAACTTTGCATCATCATCTCTAAAAATTGAAGAAAGATGAAGAGTGTCGCAATCACAATCCCATCCCATCACTTCAAATCAAAGTTTTGGTGACGGGCGACGAAAGACATATTACAAAAATGAGCAATGACGGTAGCAGTGCAGATAAATGAAATGAGAGGAAAAAGTTTTCAGTTTTTGTTGAAACTTAAAAAGCGTTTCATTGTTCCCTGTCTATTTATTTTGTTTCGGAAGTTTCAGTTCCAGAAAAAATTGAAAGGGTGAAGGAGTGAAGGACATAATTTTTTTAGATGGAATTTTTATGGATTTTTCAAATCTCAATTTTTGTAAAAAGCTGAAATCATAATCACAAGGTAAGGTTTCTACAGAACATCTGAAAATCCGAAAAAAAAGATGGAATGGGAGGAATCCGACATTTAATTTAAAACATATGCAATTGGAATGGAAGGCCGAAATACTCTGACAGGTTAACAGAGAATCCGTTATAAAAATTAAAAAATCATTAGTTATTTAACAGATGACGTTCGTTCTAGACTCCGTAATTACGGATTCCATTATTAAGTGATTAAAAAATTCGCAACAGATCAACGGGACGTCTTTGACTCCAGGTAAAATTATAAAATACGTTATTTGAGAATAAAAATAAATCCGTTATTTAAAGCTCTGCAAATAAATTGTGAATTTTCCACGTAACGGATTTCGAACAAACCAACAAAAAACAATACCGAAAATGAAATTCCATCACATTGATCCATTCACATTCCAGTCCAGACAGACAGATAAGAACGGATACTTATACAAACACATGCATGACATTTGATTTGTTTTTCTGGCATAAAATGTGATGTGATGTGATTGTGATATGTGACTGTCATTAAAAGTGAAACTCCTTTTCCATCATTCAATACATATCAATATCACAAAAAAAGGAAACTCATGGCTTTGGCCCTGCCTCCTGGACTATCTTATTTGGCATTTTTTTTCCTCCAGCAATAGCAGCAAAAAAAAATGGAAAGTTTTTTTTTACTTTCAAGTGGAGTGAGTGAATTCAGAGTTAGATAGAGTGGGAGGATCAGAAGAGAAGAAGCATCTGAATAATTGATGAACTACCAAAACTAGAAAGATCGATTGAAAGAGGAGAAGAAGAAAAATATATTGTAACGGTAACGAGTAAAAAGTAAACGATCTGGGATAAAAAAAAAGTAAAGTGCACTCACAATATTTTTTCTGATCATGATTCATTCATTCAGCTTTTGGTAAATAGCTGAGTTCAATGTCTCCAAAATTTTTCTATGAAAAAAAAATCAAGCTTAACCTTCTCAATCAATGTTGACCTGTGAGCTCAAAGTTGACCCCTAGATCCCTAGACCCCTAGATCCGGGATCCAGTTCAAACTTAATTGGTTGTAAATGTAATTTTCCAGGGCTTTTGGGACAATTATCGAAATTTTTTTGAAGGTTTTACTCCCACGCTGGCGCTATATAATGCCATGTGTTCTACTTTACATGAATAACAGCAGCCATTGACGTCGTAGTCTGGACTGGAACTCTGGACGCGCTAGTATTAAATGTCTGGAACGAAGTGGGGGTGTGTAATTTACAAGAGAAAAGTAATAATAAATGAAGTTAAGTTTGTAGGCGGCTCATCCATGAAAGATGATATTAAATTAATTTTGTAGAAAAAATTAATGCGTACAACTACAGCTACAACGTAGGTAGTTCATATCAGATAAACTCCCGCATAAGAACAAATATGATACGATACTCGACTCGAGTTCTTTTCGTCCAGGAATAATGGGAGATATGAACTCATGAAAAAAGAAACAAGAATTGGAACGTAAATTCTTTAAAAATGCATCCGGATTATTAACTGAGCCACCGGTGCACTTTTTATTAAAGAGGACCTATTAGCACGCAGTCGCAGAAATAGAATTTACCCGGATTAAATCCGGTTTCAGTGGATTAATTCGCATTTTGATTCAGATCGATTTACTTTTTATTCAACTCCTCAAGTTCATTTCCTTTTATTTGAAGCCGTTCCTTAAATTGAGCAAATAAGGTAGGTTTCTTAAACGGAATAAGAAATTACGTTTATATCTTCGGTGTTAAGTATGAAAAAAGGCAAATTGGATTTTCACAAGAGCTTATTTATAAAATATCCATTTTAATACTTCCACTTTGTCTGTGATGCTAATACAATTTTCATTGTAAAAAAAAGTGGATAATTTTTTCTTCGCTTTGTAACGCTTACTGCCTTCACACTTTTTTATCTCATTTTCTACTTTGAAATGCCAATATTCATATTCCGCATTATCCGTCCACACACAAATAATCCACATAAGTTTTACCATGCAAAACAGTGTTTTTGAATTATTTTAGCCATCTGACTATTTTTGCTTTTCTTTTCGTAATTCTTTTTTTCCAAAACTATCCATAATTTTACTTTTTGAATATTTTTCGTCTAAATAATTTTTTTATTTTACTATTTTATAGTTTATAAAGCTGTCAAATTACATTATAGAATTCCAACTTTGTTTGTGTTTGGAGTTTGGAGTTGCGTGACATGTAAAAAAACATTTTTACTTTTTAATCTAGCGTGGCCGTAGTTGTAGATATTTTTTGGTAGTTCATAGTTTACGTCATCATTAAATATTATTACAGCAGAACAGAACAAATAAGCATAAAAAAGCGATGTTGAATGTTGATGTTTTCCACTTCCACTCGAGAGAAGTTTACAATACAATTGCAAAATGGAAATTGTGTTGTAATGAAAATTCCTGGAATAGCTGAAAGATTAATTATAAATTAGGGTTGTTCGTTCCTCCCTTCCCTTCGCTTTTTGATTACATAGTCAATCAATCAAACATGAAATTATGAATATTACACCACCACCGTCACCACAGCATATTCCCATTCCCATTCATTGTAATTCTAATTCAAAGCGAAAATAGAAATTGGCTTGCTTTCATTCTCAAGTTTTTTTTACTAAGTTAGCTGAAGCCTTTCGGAAAGTATTAAATAAATTGATCTTGAAGAGTCCGTCTGTCTGTCCGTTCCTATTTTCAAAAATTCTAGAACGACTCACTGAAATGAATTATTTTGGAATTATGAATGAATTTCACCTGCTGAAACGCCCCTGCAAAATGGGCAAATCCAAAACAGGCAAAATAATTTTCTGAACATTTTTAATCACTTCTTTGTTCATATTTTCTTATTACCAGCTACGTTTCCTAATAACTTAATTTTCATCCTTTCACAAAAGGCCTGTTTCTTTCTGTCGCATATTATCTCGAAAGCTTTTACATTCCACTTAAAGTGCGTGCAATAAAATAAGGGCAATATCGCTTTAAGGTGGCACGTAAAATAAAACGTTATTGCATCACATAAAACAAAAGAAAGTGCGAAGATTGCTGCAATTGCAAATATTTCATCATCGTTTATTTCAAGCTTAAATAATTTCTGTTTTTTAAGTCAAAATTTTTAGCATTGAATCGATATCTTATTCCATTTTCATTTTTTTACACTTTAGTTTCCTTCAAAGACGTTTTAAATCCGTGATGAACAATGTGCTTTGGTTCATAAAAATTATAACGGATTTTGTAATATTAAGACGAGATCAGTCAGAGTTCCAGCCCTGCGATGGTCGATAGTCGATGGTAGTGTTTTTTTCACATTCCACCAGAAATGGAGAAAGAAAAGCTCTTTACTTATTTCGAATGTGTCAACCTCGCCATTTGGGAAGGTGAAAAATGTGCGTTTTTCTCTGGCATGACAAATGACAAACCAGACTGGTAAGCTATGTTGCCGAAAGACAAGACAAGAAAGCAGCCGCCAGCCGCTGTAAATACTTTCATACATGAAAATGAAGGAAAAGCAAGCGGATAATAATGCTGGAAACTGGACTTGGAAGACTGAAGTGGAGTAAACGTGCGTGTGTCTTCCGGTTGCCAACTAACTGTGGAGTGGAGTGTGTGGAAGTGGCAACTCTTTTTCCTGTGTTTGTAGTTTGTGTTTATAGTTCTTATGCAGTATGTAATAAGAAATGATGATGTTGATGATTACAGACAAAAAAAATGCTTCCGGACTCATTCGGATTCCATCGATTTTGGATAAGACTTAAGACAGACCATTCCATGCCGGGGTAAGGAAACATGACGGGAAAGTAGGGATGGAAAGTGGGTTTTAATGTTGTGGATGGTCAATTAAAGACAAAATATTCGAAGATTTTAATGTTTACTTTTGCATTCTAAGAATTTGTATTGTGTTATAACGGTCATTTACGGTTAGGTAGGACGTGGGTGTACCTTAAAATGCAATCCGTTATTATATTAAATGGAGAAAAACTACACCTCTGTCCAATTTTTTTTACGTTCTTTAGATCCAAACAAAATGTCAAGGAAAAAATTGGTGGGTCTGTAATTGACAATTAAAACGTAACGGTCATAACGGACTTTATTAGGAAAATTCCCGCTTTATTTAAACAAACTTTAGTAATGCGCATTTCAATCCCATTTTACCGGACAAAATAATTTCTCACTGGGAAAAATGAGTTCTTCAAAAGTGAGAAACTTCTCAATTTTTGGAACACACTTTGAATCCTGTGATGAACATTTCCTTTAAAATCCAATATCCATTAAAACCCAAAACCCATGAGTTTTGCTAACCCTGTAATTTCTTACTATAATGTAGTTTTTCCTCCGTAAATAATAGTAATAGCATAAGCTTTGCTTAGGTGAGGTGAAACATGTAAACTAATAATAAGGAAAATAGAGAAAGAGAAAGAAGTGAAGCTGAAAAGGAAAAGAATGGCTGGATATTGGATTTGGATGGATATGCGGCTATATAGCTGGCAGCAGATTTTGTTTGGTTTGGTTAGGCCAGGCCAGGGAAGGTTGGCTGATGGCTGAGTGTGGGAACAACGACCTCTCCATCTCCATCCAATATAATAGTTTCCTCATCTACATCGCATCGCTTCCCTCGGCATTTTTTCAGGAGAAAGAGTGAGTATGGAATGTGCTCTACGAACTTTAAGCTGCAATGAAAGTGAATGAAAAGTAATAAATGGGAAAAAGGAAGCTGGAATACTATTTCCCGTACTATTGCCGGAATGCATAATGTGAGGACTCTTTATATATTGGCACCCTCTATTCCGAATATCTTTTTATAAAAAAAGTGGGAAAATGGATTAGTGGGAAATATCGGTAAATACCGGAATATTCCCGTTCATTATATTGAGTGGGAAAAAGTGCAGACAATTTTAGGGCAACTTGAGACAGTCTTTTTAACGCGAGTCAAAATTAATTCATTTTATCAATTTCATTTTCCCACTTTTGGACATTTTTCCCCCGGGGGAAATTATTTTGCAAACGTTGCATCCCTGCATCAAAATGCTCTTTCGTTAATTTCCAGATGCTCTTATAAAAAGAGTTTAGTCGTTACTCAATTCACTGGAGAAAATATATAACCTTAAGCGATCTATCGAGCGAGTAAAATGTGATAAGGCAGAAGAAAAGAAGGAAAATGGGGAGAAAAAAGTTGCTTACACGAAATATGCCCATGACTATGACTATGACACGGGAAATGAATTGCCATTGCACTGTGTAACATTGAAAAAAATACTGTTCCTGGAATCGAAAGGAATGAGAGTAAAAAACTAAACTGGAGTCACTGGAACATGGAAGGCCGCGTGGTAGTCGGTAGTGAAAGTGAAAGCTTGACTAGGTTAGGTTCAGGAGGGAATATGTGCCTATGGAAAATGTGCATAGATGGAGGTGCATGAAGCTCAAGGACTTTTGTGCTCGCTTGCCTTGCAATTTCCAATCTGCAATGAAGTAAAATATAATGTGAAAGAATGCAATAAAAGGTGAAGAAAAAAAAAGTTGAGAATTGAGAAATGGAATTGTTGAGGTGGAAAATTTAATGCAAAAAGTGCGTAAGTTTGTACTTGTATTGGAAATGGAAGGAAATTCGAGAGAAAAATTTTTTCCAGCGATCGATCAAGTGACGAAAAATATGACATGACATGACATGAACTTCCTAAACCTAAAATATGAGAAGAAACGGATTCGACAACTCAAAAGTTCAAATCCGTTAATGTTGCGAATCCCTCCGTCTCATGAAATCCGTTATTTACTTTTGCCAATAAAGACGGTGGGCTCATGTTTTATAATGCCCATCTCTGTTTATTAAAACCCCTCACTCCACGGCCATCTCTGCCATCGCCAACGCCAATGTCTCTCGCTAGAGCATTATTATTTCTTGCATGGACCACCCAAGGTGAGAAAAACGAAGAAGGCGTTCCACACTCAACCCTATTCAACCACCATCCCAATTCAAAGAGAAAAGTGGTAAAATGGTAATGTAAAGTAATTTAATTAATTAGAGAAAAGGAAGATTCCCTATTATTCACTCCCTGTGTTTTAATGAAATAACAAAGAAGAAAAAAAACCACATAACCACTACCACTACTACTACTACTACCACCGCTTCTCCTATTAATTTCCAAAGACTTTCACTTTTGCTTGTCATGTTATGTCATCCACACGCAGAAACTTTCTGCTTTCGTATCTCTGGAATAATAAACTTTTCCTCTTTGCATTATTCATTTATTTTGTTACTTCTACCTTTACAATTTACAATGAAGGCTATTCATTAAATTTTGCTATTATCACATTCACCTTAAAAAAGGGTTTGCTTTATTAAGAGCGATAACGATAATTTAGGATTGAAATGTGTCTGGATGTCTGTCTGCTGGAGTTGGAAATATTTGCACATTGAAAATATGCGTACTTCATCTCAAGGAATCTGACTGGAATGGAACTGGAGTCCATTTCTGTGTAATTTACGCCATGACGGTTAAATGCATTCAAGTTTAACCGTATCGATATCGAATTTCGATTACATTAAATAATTATGATTATCCTTGCCAAAGTTTACAAAAAATTATCATATTACCCCATTTCACTCGCATTCGTTTGGTCATCTTTCAATGGAAAATTCATCAAAAATTATTTTTTTCATGATTGAACTGGACATGAAAAAGGTGTGAACTTGAAAATTCCTAATAAATTCCCTTTTTCAAATTTGAGATCCACTTCCGGTTCGGATCCCGTTTTTAATGAAGCTTTAAAAAATGCATGAAAAAATATCATGAATCATGAATGACGCTCCCATTTTCATTCTTTGTTTCTCCAGCTCAACTCCAGTCATAAGTAAAACAGGACTTTTCACTTCACAATTTTTCTCCAGTCATTCCATTCCATTGCATTCCAGCTTTCCAGCACCGAAGCATTTTCTTTTTTCCGGAAGAAAAGTCGGAGAAACCAGAACCAACTTCGTTCGGAATGAAAGGAGACTGCACGGCAAAGTTCGTCCACAGTTCTTTCCTTCTTCTCTGCTTGAACAAGTCAAACCACTCTTGCTCCCGGTGCCGTCTCAAATTGCCCTCTAACTCGATTGCTTTACAAGATCTACATAGTTTCTGGGTGCAGCAGAGACTAAACTGCGTTGTAGCAGCTGGACTGGAGTTGCATAAGCTTGTTTACATCACAATCACAGAGTCCAAGTCCGGTGCGGTTCCATTTGCTACAGTTAGAAATTAATTTTTCTAACGGTTGTTTTCATGAAATAACCGTTATAAATCCATCATCATTCATCATGTATTACTTGATTGGAAGGGCATTCCAAAATCAGAGCGTATTTTTACGTGCTTTCCCTGGAACAATTGGATGCAGAGGAGTAACTGCTGCGGTATTAAATAATAATGTTGGAGGTAACACATTTTAACGGTATTTTAGCTTTTAACTGATCATTTAAGTTTCATTTAAGTATTTGTGAATGTAAATCCGTTATTGTTATTTTTTTGCAGGCTTCATCGTGAGTACAAACAACCCAAACCAGCCTTTTTCCAGATGGGCCTTGAAGCCGAATGCAGAGAAGGAGGCGAAGCTCAAGCGCCTGATCCAGAATTCTGGGGTCGTTAATACCGCCGTTTCCAAGAGGAATTCATCGTCAGGGGATCATGTCGCTTTGTGGACAGCGGAAAAGGCTTTTAGTGCGGTTTTAATCCCACTTCTTCCCATCACCTTCCTCATGCCGTCGGCGCCTTTGAGAGTACTTAACGGCTTTTGTGTTGACGCTTCATTCACACTGGTACGTTAATTAAAAGGTTAAAATGCGAAGCTAAAGCTCGTTAAACCGTCAGTTCCTTCCTAGGTTATTGTTATTGTTATTACAGAAGTGAATCCGTTGTTAATTTTTAATTTCCTTTCTGTTTAACGTGATCAAGTGAAAATTGTTTTGAATTCCTCGAAATAATGCAATCTTTGTTAATCACAATTCGTGATTGAATTGAATTAGGTGGATTTTTAAGACGAAAAAGTAATAACCAATCCGTTTAATCAAGTCAAGTCAGTATAAATAATTGTGATTTAAGTGGAATTTGATTAGAGCAATAACGGTTTTTAGTTTGAAGTAAAAAGAAGTTTGAAATTGTTTTTATAATTTACTTTGAACCTTTTAAAGTTGAAATCCTGAACCTAATCCGTTATTTTAGTTCATTCAATAGTTGTAATTTATTTTACGTAAATGTAATTGAGTCGTAACGGATTTGAATTTCCAACTAGCTCGGTTAAGAGTAAATCATCGAGATATTTTAATTCAGTGATACGGTTAAATAGTCATAGTGCAGAATAGGCAGATAAAAGTTTGTAAAGATCACGTACATCCAGCCCAGGAATAACGGATTCTAGAAATAACCAAGTTCAATTTATCTAAGTTTCCAAACCAGAAAGAAAATACGTTTTAAATTATGTGAATATGTTAGGAAAGACATAACTGAAATGTATTAATCTGATTTGATTGATCGAAATCCGTTAATAAGTCGGTACAAATATCGAGCTGTGGCTGTGCATCCAAAATTTAAAATCGAATTTGGTTTTTAAGTTCTAAAGTTAATTTAAGTTTTTCTGTGAATTTTCAGGGGCATTGAAGCAATCGTAGTTGATTACGTTCGACCATCCATTTTTGGAGAGACTATTCCAAAGCTTGCCGTTACCGCTGTCTACGGCTTGAGCGCACTCACCCTCGGAGGCTTGTTCTACTTCATCTACAGTGATGTCGGGATCGTTCAAGCTTTGAAGATGCTATGGAACTGGAAAAGCTGCTAAAATTATTCGATTCTTCTACGCTACAATTTTTTTTGTCAATTATAATTGTAATTGTAAAATGTACCTTTTCCAAGTTGAAAAAAATGTAATTTATTGAATCGCGAAAAATACGTAATGAAATGAAATGAATTGTTGTGTTATCTATCTAAACTCAAGTCAAGTTAATGAACAATGAAGTCAGAACCAAAAACGAGAAATTAATTGTTCAGGTCAACTCAGGTCTGAAATGTAAGTGATGTAGTAAAATAGATTAGATTTAAATTGTAACGGTTGGTGAGATCGAGAACAGATAATATTGCAGAATGAGGATTAATAGTAAAGTTCGATAATAAAATCTAATCTGACGTTCGTTGTATTGTCCTCTTCGTGTTACTACAATGCTATTTCTATCTGCAATTGCAATAATTACTTAAAAATCCGTTACTCTACTGTACTTTCTCAAATCAAATGAAAATGGATGTAAATGTAACATTTAAAACCGTCACGAATTAAAAAGAGAGAGGAATTTTGAAATTGCAAAATTTCCGATTTGTCTTATGATTTTCATACGAACGGCATACCCATAACGGTTTTATTTTATTTTTGTCATCCAAAAACAATTAAATTGTAGGTGACAGAATGGCAGAAGAAATATTTTTTATTCGAAACGAAAGTAAAGAAATAGGATGAGTGCGAGCAATAGAATATTTTTAAATGACAACATTAAATGAAATAACGGATTCATTTTGATCGAAGTACAAAGTAAGTACCAAATGCAAATTCCTTTTGACGGATTTCTTTTCTTTCTATTAAATTTAAGGCACTCCTGATCAGCTTATCTGTTAAACCACGTATTTTCTTAGACACTTTGAAATTATGAAACATCGCAGAAGTACGTTATCCTATTCACATAAATGAATTCAAACGAGTCTGGCTCGATACGACATTTAAAGGTAATTAATTCATTCCCATTTTTAATTTTTTTTTCTTCTCATTATAAATGAAAGTATTTTTGCGGTATAAAGTGAAGCGAGCTTTTACACGTGTCTTGCCTTGTGTCATCAAGATTCTTCTCAAATCCTTCAATTAAAAAAACTTTGATCTTTATGGAACTCAAACTCGTGGCTTCCGCTCTCTCCCCATTCCTCTCCACATCCCAAGGGAATCACTTTCAATTCTAGAAGGCATTATAATGAAATAAATTTATGCAAGACTTGTTATTTTTTCCTTTACCGCTCCCGCAAAAACCTCTTTTTAAATAGAAGAAAGAGTTGAAAAAAAATTCAGGGTATTTAAATTAAATACTGGGACTACCCGCGGGATTTGGGTTAAAAGTTTTGGGCCGTTTAAAAAAACGGATTAAAAAATGTAGATTTCGTTGAATCCGTTATTTTAGAATTTAATTGAACTGAGATGTGAAATGGTTAAATTAGTTATGAAATGAAGAAATGTCTTCTGAAACATTTAAAAAATGACTACGGAGTTTTATTAGAGCCAAATCCTGCGTTTTTGTGTCTGGATAAACTTAATCTCTGCATTTTATGAACGTGCGTCTACGCTCGGCCATTAATGGAATGTGAAATCTACCTTCGAAATAAATGGCTTTAGACAAATGGATTACGAAAGCAACGTTTGAGTTGAATTAATCTTAAACCTTATTTCAATTAAATCAATCATAAATTTGCAAAACCAATCTAAACCCTAATTAGTATTTTTAATTTTAATCCAAACATAGTTTTTTTTGACATCCCTGTCGTTCCATTAACATCAGCATAATAATTTGATCGGAAATGCAGGTATTTCCCGTTTAAAAAATTAGCGTTGCCAAACATATATCTTTGGGGTATTTGGAGACGTTCATATCTCTACTGATGATTGCTTACATTTGATCAGTGTATTTTTCGCTCTGTGCCCATTTAAACCCGCTTTGATTTTCACCTCTGTCAAATTCGAAGGTATTTTTTTACTGTAAGCCTCGCTTTTACTTAATAATTTTTTTGCCGTGTCTTTTACGTCCTCAACTTAACAAAGTCAACCCCGACCGTGGCAAAGCCAAGCCACTACGCACTACAACTACAACTACATCAATTTCAATTGAATTGAATGAAATAAGCTCACAATCACAACCAAATTAAATTTTCTTTTTTTCTTCCTTCTCGAACGAAAATCCCGAAATGTTTTTTGGTGCATAGCAAACCAAAACCATAACATAATTTGCTCTCCATTCAATTCAAATTCTCCTATTCTTTTCTACAGCTTCAATCTCATTTCATTTTCATCATGATTCGTTTTTGAATGGAATGGAATAAAGTAAAGTAGAAAGTGAAGAGACTTCATTTCATCCCATTAATATTTTTTTAAAGGGAAAGGAAAAAATGTTCGTTTAAAAAACAACGCAAAGGTTTCGGCGAGAGAGTGCGACTCAAATGCAATTACTGGAATTACAATGGCATCATTACATTACATTACATGAAGTAAAGCTAAAATACAGTACGAATATAAAATGGAAGTTCTCATGCGGAAGTTCTTTCTCCGTGACATTCCTGTACATCCAATGATCCAGTACGCTCGCATTTTTAAAGAGTTCGCTTCGCATGCTTTCACTGCACCGACAATGAGAAATAAGTAATACTGGCATCTTGCATCAGTCTCCCAGGTCTCACTAGAGGATTAAATTAATTTACGTTCTAAAAATTTTCAGTTCATTTCAATCCAGAGATGGTATTGTGGGTATAAAACTGATTATGGGTTTTAACCAGTGGACAAAAACAAGCAGTTTTTCAGGTAGGCCTAAACTAGAAATGGATATTGCCCAGGTAAAAAATTAGTAAAATTGGGTTGTAATTGGAAAACATATTTTCCCCGTTTTTTTTAAATCCATTATTTTGGCCATTTTTCCCAGTTTCAACCATTTTAACCGCTTTCTTGCCATTAAAGGTAGGAACCCCATTTTTACCCACCAGGGGCCATGTCAGAGCTAAACCAAATGGGTCAGGGCAAAAACGGACAAAAGTGGGTTTTAAGATAGGCACAGCAAAACAGACCGTAAAAAAGATTCAGGTAAAATCCAACTGCTTTTTTCGAATTCCTTCATAAAAAGTGAAAGTTCGACGTAACAGATTTTCCTGGAGTTCATTCCAACCGGTAAAAATTAAAGACTTTGAACGTGCAAATATTCCCTGTTCGTCTGCGTTTTTTTATCCGTGCGACTCGACTTGAACTTCAGGATTTCAGGAATTTTCTCCGTTTAATTAGATAAGGACCTTAGCACTAGCATCAAATGCAAACTTTGTTTAAATATTCAATTGAAAAGGGAAAGTGAAATTGCAATTGTAAAATACGTACAAATACGAATACAAATTCTGCTTTCCACAAGTAAAATCCGCCAAGATTTCTCTCGCTGATAGGAAATTAGTTGTTTAATTCCATTACAAGTTTTGTTTCTTGTTTTATCGCAAAAAACCATCACATCGTATTTGTATCTAGCCACGCCAACTAAAATAGATTCAGACAGTTTCAGACTGCTTTCCCGGAACAAGTGAAGCTTTGGTGGGCTCAAAATATACCAAAATTGCAAATCCTATCATGCATTTTAAGTATGAAGCAACATGTAAGTTAGTTATGTAAAATATTGATCGTCACGTCCGTCTGTCCGTCCGTCCATGTAGACGATTATTGAATACGAATAGATTTGATTGGTTTGCAACATTAGAATTAAAATGCGTACTTACAGGACCACAATTATTTTCGTTTTTCAGAGAAATTATTCAACTCTTAAACGACTAGGTCAATGGAGAATAGATTTGATTGGTTTGCAACATTAGAATTAAAATGCGTACTTACAGGACCACAATTATTTTCGTTTTTCAGAGAAATTATTCAACTCTTAAACGACTAGGTCAAAGGCAAAAGTTGACCTTTATTTCTTCAGAAAAAATATCGCTTGTGACGTGATAGCTCATCTCGTTTGAAGGCGTTTGAAAAACTGTCCAAAACGTTTGCAGTTGAATTCAATGCAATTAAGCTATTTGCCGCAATGAATAGATGCTGAACAGGAAAACCCTTGAATTTATACATTTTGAAATACAAACTATGTTTAACTCATTAAATTATCTCCAGCTACGTTCAACTGTTTCAAATGTACAAAAAAGTGAAAGTAGAAGTTTCACTCTCACTCTATTTTTAAACCTAATGCATATGCATGGAAAAAGTTAAAGTTGGCACAGCTTTAGTTCACTGCAGTACTGTCACTGTCCCAACTCGATGAACTCAAACTCAACTCATCATGATTATGACTCTATCGAAAACTTTCAATTTCAACATTTTCAACCAGATCTCGACAGAGATGGTTTAGAAAATCGGGGTTTTGCTGGGTTCGGGTTTAAATATACTTTTTGTTGTTTCTGCACATGTTTTGATGAATTAATTTTTTTGGATTGGTTATTGAGTTAATACTCGGATAGTTTAGCTATCGAATTGTCAAAATTCGATTTAGAAATTCGAGAGCAGAACTTCATTTCATGAGAAATGCAAATAATTTAACACAAATGCATTCCTGAACGTCTTAAGTCAGTACAATTCGCCTTTGGGTATTTTCCAAATGGACAGATGTTGAAGCCGAGTCACACATAATTCCTACAAATTTATTCTTCCCCCCACTTATTTATCTACTTTGTATTTAATAGTAATTAATTTCGTTTAGAGTTATTCCGGAGAATGATTTATTTGCCCACCTAAAATACCCATTAAAAACCCCTTCACATCACTGATCATCGTATTAAAGGTACGTATACTTTCGCAAAAGCAACATCTGCTTCTGGAATGAAACAAATTTTTTTAGAATTTTGAACAAGCTTGAATGTAAATGTCATGTTATTTCCGCTCCCTCTTTTCCTTCAATTTCCGGATTCAATTAGAAAATATGAAGAGGAACAGAACCAGAACCAGAACCAGAAACAGATGTCAAAGTTGTTAGATCACAATCGAGATTACAAAAAACTTACAGACAGATACACATTCAAATGAAGATGATCATGATTGCATAGTATGTAACCGTTACAGCTACCGTTGCTGATGTTGTGCTCTCCACTTTAACGGTATATGTGTTCATATTGTATTTTCATTTTCCTAAAATTCATGATCACAGAAAATGGAAAACGCGTTCCACCACTACCTCAGCTTCAGACACCACCAAAAAGTCCTCGTCCTCCCATTTTCATTCATCTAAATGGAATCTAAAGTTCCTTTAGGTGAAGAATAAAATGTGAATATGGTGTAGTGAAAAAACAAGCCGAGCTAACTACCAGAAGCTCTTGCCACACATATTTTTCTCAATTTAAGGACATTCTGTAATTTTGCAGAGATGGCCAGCTGATAAAAATGGGTTTCTATCTTTCCGTTTTAAAACGGGTTTAAACGGGTGGGCAAAAACAGGCAAAGACCGGGTAAAAATGGATTGGAAAGATAAAAATGGGTAAAAACGGGTTTTAATGGGTAAAAACAAGATTTTAATGGGTAAAAACGGGTTAAATAGGTAAAAATAAGTAAATTGACAAAAACGGGTTAAATAGGTAAAAATGAGTAAATGGTCAAAAACGGGGGAAAATGGGTTTAAATGGTTAAAAATGGGTTTAAACGTTCAAAAGTAAGTGGGTAAAATCGGATTTAAAGGGGCAAAATCGGTTTTACCTATTTTATCCACTTTTACCTATTTTTCCCCATTTTTACCCATTTTAACCCGTTTTTACCCATTTTTTTGGGTAAAAACTATTTTCCCTCCTGGCTAATATCAGTCTCTGGGAATTTGCAATTTGCGGTGCTTTCAAATTTTTTCATCTGTCCAATCAAAATTATTTTCGAATAATCTCCAGAACTGATGTCCAACGTTCAGGTGGAGATCCCACATTATAAATCTTTTTGCAAAATTAAAATTTTTTAAATTGTTGAATTCATGTATCGTCATTTTATTTGGAGAAAATACGGTAATTTTATGGTCTTTCAGCTGCAGCAAAACGTAAAACTAACAATCCTCTATTTTTCGGGATTCTTTGTCGTTTTTCAGGCTCTTCAGGGAGACACTTTCCTCATGAAAAAGGACTATTCATAATAATGTTGGAGTCGTAACATGGTAATTTTGCATGTAAATTGAACATTGAACCCGGCTCTTTTCCCACCCACATGGGATGATGGGGCGAGTGAGAAAGAGAAGAGAATAGAATGCAGAGTAGACTAGACACACTTTAAAAAAAAATTATGGCTTTGCTAGAAAATAAAATCATTCGAAGAAATTCGTTTCAGATTTCGTTTTCAAACCATTTTATTATTTTTTTTCAGTTTCATTTCATAGAATTTTTCCTAATTTTTATTCGCTTTAATTTAATTTGTTCAATGAGGAGGACGAGTCGAATCTATTTTTTTATAATTATTTCAAAATGAGGAAGTTCTTTGTATCGGCTTCGATTTGATCTTTCCATTTCCATTCATGTTTTTCGTGATTTGAATTTAACTAAAAAATTAGCCTAAATTATGTTTCGGGCATGGTTGAAAATTTTTGCTACTCTAGGCCCTTGGAAAATTGGGGAAAAAAAGTGAGAAATTGTATTTGATAACACTGTTTGTGTATAGATATGGAAATTCAAAGAGGGAACGTGTCTTAAGATGTCCCAATTCAATAATATGGCCTTTTGCCCATTTTCCAGTCAAAATAATGGACAGGAACATTTTTTATACCCAGCAGAATTTGTCTTTCTCCAATTTATTCAAATGGACAGGAAATACCTTCTTCCTCACATTATCCCAAAATGAAAGAAGTTCTTTGTATTGGCTTTAACTTTGGCTTCAATCGGATTCGGAAATCATATTGTGTGATATGGTTTTATGCTCTAGTAATCCATAAAGCTCGTTTGCAATTTGGATTAGCATTCAACACGACACGACACGAGTTTAGAACACACTTTATTTTAGGTTTAGATCTCCCTCCCATTTATTCCATATTCATTCTCTATTTTCAGCGAAGAATAGAATGGTAAATAATTGGACTTAACTTGACTTGAATGCGATTTGGCTTTGGCTGAGCTGAAAGTGCACAACGAAACATTCAAAATTCCGAATGAATGAAGAAGAGCTAAATAAAAAGTGATGATGATTTTGTAGAACTTGTCATTTCCACTCCTTTCGCATTTCCTGTTTACCTTTCAATGCAAAAGACAGGGTTTCCCATTTCACCGGAAAAAATGGGGGAAATTTTATATGGGCAATATAGTAGCTTAATATGGACATTTTCGCGGGAAAAATGATTCTTGCCAACCCTGTTCAAAAAAATTATCTTTTGTTTTTCTACGCTTGAGCATCCGAAACGTATCATTATTAATACGACTACTTTTCCAGATAAAATTTTCCACGAAATATTAGATGCAAAATGCAATGTAGTACCTTGTCTTGTCTTGTCAATTGGCTTTCATTTCACACAAATGTGGAATCTTTTCTTTCATTTTCTCCACTTCAATCCAATTCGAAGAAGGAGGATGGCTTCGGCTTTTGTGGTCTAGTTTGCTTTGCTTTCCCTTCGATTCGGTTTGGAAATGAACACGAGAACTTTCAACCTTTCAGAAAATATAAATGTAAAGCAGACTTGACTTCACCTCACCACACCTTTTTCCTTACCTGTAGTTCTACTGGAATGTAATGGGAAAAGATGCAAAACTTTCCCTATAATTATTTCTCATTTAATAACGGCTGAGATGAGATGAGTGTAGGGGAACCGGATGCAGATAACTACTCTTCTTCAGTCCTTTCAAAAGCTATCATTATCCGCCCTTAGAAAGGCGGTATTACAAAAAAAAATTGTGTACGGAGAAAATAGAAAAAAAAACAGAGATGGCGTGTGGGAAAAGTAGGGTATTAATTATTCTGGGTAAAATGAAGGATAAAAACGGATAATTCAGAATTAAAATTGTAAAACATTTTGCTAGATTTGAAAGTGTTGAGTAATTTCGTATATTTCATTTGTCATTTTGGTCTAAAACGATCGCATTTGGTTCTGCTGCACTTTCTGGAAATCCAATTTCTGCAGGTGGTTTTCCTTCTTACGTGCTCAGCGATTCTATTTATTCAATATATTAATCCGTTATCGATTGGAGGAGATTTTAAAACAGCATAATCTAAATCGGTCAATTGAGCTTAGAGATTTAATTTTGATATCAATTTTACACTTGATTTCATTTTCAAACTGTGTTGTGATCATGTATTCTATTTTTAAAATCCAAAGAGTCAATGTCGATGTCATATCCCATGGGATTCATTTGTGGCGTCTCATCATTTCATGTTCAATAGCTCAAGTTCATAATCATTAATGCAGGCGAAAAGAAATAATGGAAGTAATTTTTTATGATCACTTGGTACATTAAGAAAATCTTACTTACTGACTGCTTTCTGAATTATCTAATTTTTCTTTTGAAGTTTAAAAATTAACAAGGAAATGTCCTTATCAGGAATGAAGATTGCGTTGTATTGTGACTGAACCAATTTAGA
>JAHZMX010003281.1:0-10716 GCA_027743895.1 Seira musarum
TATTAGCTAAGCAAAGATGCTGCCCATCATTCGGAAGGTTAACGTTCGGTATAGCCATAGTAAATGAATGAACCGTGAAAAATTCCCCCGAGATTGATTGATTGATTGAACTCAAAGTAGTTTGCTTCGGATGGTCCAATTTATGCCTATGATTTCTGACTCGAAATAGCAAAGTAATAATTCGTAGTAGTGCATAAGAGTGTCTCAGAATTGTTTTCTTGAGAATTTATTAAACAAAAGGACTTAAATAACAGTAACGATTGTGTATTGCGTTAAATTAGTGATAGCACCAAGCATCATTTCTTCTTTCTGTTCAACGTTCCATTTCAAACCGTAATAATGGTTATCTTCCGTAACCGCTGAAATAAATAATGAAAGACATAATAATTAATTAATTAATCTCATGAAATCAAAATGGACATGAAATATTTTGAGAAGATTTGTTTCAAACGTACAATCCATTAGCAGCTGCATTAGCGGAAGCGACAGCATTGGCACCACCATACCCCATACCAGGATATCCTAATCCCAAACCGGTAGCTCCAGCGGAAGCAAATGCGTTAGCATTGGCCGCACCAAATCCGTGATGGAAGCGACCCTCTCTGGAGGAGGATTCTGTCGATTTAAAAAAACGAAAAATAAGATTATTCTTTGACCATTTTGCTGCAAAATTCAAGACAAAATGAATTTTTCATCCCATACCTTCTACAGTTTCACCGGGAACTGGACTGGAGAGAGAAACGGCGATGATGAGAGCAACGACGAAGAGAATGTTGAACATTTGCATGATGGAAGCCATTTCGGTTATAAAATATTTTTTTCGTGTTAGAAAAGATGACTGGTTGGTGCTGTATGAGGAATGAACGTCTGAGAACTGATGGCCATGTCAAGGCCGCAGTATTCCTTTTATACCTACTCACCCTTTCATCCATTTACACTTCAAGTTTAGTCCTTCCTTCATGTATTGACTAAAGTCAATGGGAACGAAAGAGCAAAGCGGTCTTTCCTCTTTTGCCGGATAAATCTGCTTTAAGGGAAATCCTGAGATGCTTTAATAAATGGTTTCTTTCTTCTTTATGCATACAGACAGAGGCTTGACAATAAAAGTTTCATTTCGGGCCGGGAAACCCGTCTTATTTCTTCAGTTTAAAAATACCCCTATAGGAAGACTTCGTCTTTGTATTGACTTTAAAGGGTTCGCTATGGATATATATTATTGTGTGGTGAGTGTGGGCAATGGGTACACACAATCATGCACCCACATGTAAAACTTCATATTTGGTGAAGTATACCTATCAAATCAAGGATTTAACACTCAACAGTAACATGCAAATTATACAATTTGAAAGAATAATATCAAAAGGAAAAAGAAAGAATATGAAATAATCACAAATATTTTTTTAATCTGCAGATTGTTTTAATGTTTTGCATTTTTATTTTCGAAACCGAAAAGCAGAGGTGCACAGAATATGCGATTGCGACAATTGTATATAACATTTATTTATGGCCTATTAATTTAAACTATGCATACAAATCAGACTACCTATGTAGGGCATAGATTTGGAAAACGTTTTTAACACACTTAACGCGTAAATAAATTCAATATAATTGTATCTAATTTCTCCAATAATGGAATCCAAAGTTTGGTGTAGACGCTTTTTGTTTTCGGAATCAATGTCGCTTATTATTTAAATCTAAGTTCCAAACGACTTTTAATTAAGCAATCAGTCATGGATTGTCCATCCATATTATGTCAATTTTGCTATGAATAAATTGCTTCGCTAAAATTTATTTTGCATTTCTCTACTTTCCTACGCAATTGAGGCAGCCTCACGCTGCCGGAGGAGTCGGGTTAGAAACGGGCCTTTTCCATGAGAGATGCTGAGGTTTTGGGAGAAAGTTTGGAAGCGCAGTGGTCTTGTACCGAGATTTCTTGCTTCGTTCAGGAGGGGAGTGACGGGAGTCGGAGCCTGAATAGGCGTTCTAAATGAACAGAGAATATGTAATGTTTCAGGAGCGTTTTTAAAGTGATCAAATGCGTGATTCAAGTTACCTTTGGGTAAAGATAATAGGAACCTCCAGAGGAATGCGAATTCCCGTGATGACCATGCCCATGTTGTGCCAAACTGTACGGTGATTCACTCGGCCTATTTAGCGGATCGGTTGGCTGTGGTTCCCATAGGAAGATGTAGTAGGCGCTGAGTAAAGCTGCTGCTGTGGACACACAAACGACGTAAGCAATTACTGTAAAAACTCGGACAGATTGTGGAGAATCTGGTTGGCTTCCCATCGTCAGTACTGCCTCTTTTCCCAAAATCCCCGAGCTGGGGTGTTATGTCGCCATTGGAACCTCCACCAAGGATTCCTGAAGACATCCGCAGTCCTTCTTTGGTCATTGTACTCAACAAGTATAAACCCAAAATCAGACTGGGTTAATAATTTTCGTCAATTCTTTTCTGTTTGAGATTTTGATTCCGTCGTTTTTTGACAAGGAAAATCAGTGATTGTTCAGAGACAATGGAGACAAAAACAGTGGTTTGGTTCAACGGAATGTTTAAAGTTTTGACTGCGTGTAATGTTTAAGTATTTATTTATGGAGTTTGAAACGTAGAAGCTACGAAAAAATAAAAAAAATAACTTCTGGGATTATGTGCAGTGATCATTGGGTGGACGTTGCACAAGGGTGATCGTATCTAAACTGACCTTCTTTTTGGATTTGTGCCCTCCTTTTCACATTCCGATGAAAACAATCGTCGCAAAAATTGTTAAACTTATAAAGAAGTAGCTGGAACTGGAGGAATCAAAAACAAAAACTTACGATTTTCAAAGATGGAATAGAACAAATATATTAATTCAGGTCAGGCAGTGCTCATCAGCTCATGTGACTTTTTAAAATAATTTCTCATCTTCTCATAGTTTATGAATGTTTCAGAAACATTCATGGGATCGAAAGACCATCAGAAAGCCGTTCAAAAGTTTTCTGGACGGACAGACTGACAGATTTACATACAAACTGTTTCTAGTGCTTAATTAATATTATGTTGACGAAAAATTGATGGTAAAGTTAGAGAGAGTATCAGAAATAACACGTAGCCCGGTCAATGCATTGTTAATAGAATTAGAGAGGCACGTTTTGTGGACTAATTGGATTGCATTTTGCAGGTATCTGGTATCTTTCTATTTCCACCTGCATATCATGGGAAACAAATAACGAAATAACCAACTTATTCTTACCTTTTTGGAATGGAAAATTTTGTACTTGAATAAGGATGCCAAAAGACCAGAGAAGACATAACATAGGGACAAATTGAAATGGCATAATGATAAACGACAAATAAATGTATACAAAATCAGGTATGTAACGTTTCAATCAATAAATTTCCAGAAAGACCGAAGTGAAATAACATATAACGAAAAGGAAGTATGAAGCATCGTAAAAGACGTACACTGAATGATATCAGTATTAAAATTTCCATTTCTCAAAAAGAACATCAGTCCTCAACTTTTACCCGACACTTTTGAAGTGTATTTGAAGCGAAGCCAATTATTGAAAAATTGTTAAGTATACAACTCATGGTTCTAAATGCTTGATCTCAAAGATGCGCGTTTGTTTCCGGTCAAACCAATATTATTAGAAGCCGGAAATAAGGAAGTCTTAGAATGCCCCAAGAACACATATTTTGTTTTTTAATATTTTTGAAGGACACTTCCACAATCCAGATTGACAAATACAATTGAGAATTGAAATGGTAATATGAAGTGGTAATGAAATGAAATGGGAATGGGTGGTCACGATCAGTCCCGTTCCGAGTAATAAGGTGAAAGCAGTTATTCTAACAACCGTACATTATTCTCGTTCTGGGAACACTATTTGCGATTCTCGTAGAAATCGCAATGCTTGGAGGCTCACAAAGTCATACATCGCATCGTCATAGCATTCCAGGAACTGCACTTAAGTTATGTCGCCAAATAGCCAGGTACGGGTCTGCACTGTCCGATGCAGGACTTTCCCAAAAGGACTTTGACTTCTTTCCTTTTTTGTGTCTTATAAAACGTAAACGAAGATGAAACGCTAAAAGAAACATGAAATACAATCCAGTCCAGAAGCATTCCAACAGAGAGAATCAATGAAGAACAGAGCTGAAGCTGAACAAGACAAAAGGAACCATGTGTTTTGTAAGCATGCATTCATGTGCATTTGGTTTGAGGAGCCGCATACATTTTTTCACACAGGCGAAATAAATTCACCTGCACTAGTGCCACTATTTTTGCTTTTGAGTTTTGAGATAGCTCTTCTGATTATAATTGTAAGAAGATGCATGAGTTAAGGTGATTCATTCTTTTGTTTATTTGTCGAGATCCTTCTTCGACCAAAGTGAATGTGCTTTTGAACTTGGAATTAACTTCAGAGAAGAACAAAGAACCAAAACAAAACCACAAGTTTATTTGCGTCCGACAAACTAATACTTTTCCAGTTTGCTATAGCTATAAATACTTGCATCGTTTGAATAAAAAATTGTCAATAATAATTTACTGCGAACGTATACCAGTCCGTGCACGTGGTTTTATTTCGGCAGGGAAAGAGGTTCTCAGAACTTTCGACTATGTTTGCGCTAATAGTTTCAGGAAGATTGGTAAGCCCAGATTCCAATGAAAATTAGACCATAACCGCTTGAGCTGTTCGTTGATGATGTAAAGACTGAAAATTATTATATTCCTCCAGGTGCAAACAAACTTTAACAGGATCGATCAGTTCAAGTTTGTGATTGACATCCCTCAGGCAGATGGTATCAACCATATCGTCGTGTTTTTGACCGGAGCGGAGCCTTTCCCTCAAGGTGAGTTTCTTATAAACCGTGTACTTTTGTGCTTGAAGACTTTAGACTTTGATAATTTTTAATAATTATATTCATTCATTTTGTGTTAAAGGCTACGCAGGTCAGATATACTTCAGTTGGCCAGACCCTCAAAATCAGATCGCTTGGCACCTCCTCGGCCACATCTCAAATGAGAAGCCTTCCGCAATATTTAAAATCTCGAATTTGAAGAGACAAGACCCCTCGGCGGTGAACCAATTTGGCGTTACTGGAGGAGGCCTGCATCCTGGATTTTTCGGTCAGAATTCAATATCTGCAGCTGCGCATAATGCTCAAATAGGGATATCCATCGAGCCTTTAGAGGTAGTCCTTCAGTCAACCCCAGCTCCTACAGTTGATCCTCCGAAAGTCTCTACTTTTGTCGAATTTACTGAGAAAATGCTAACAAATTATTGTGAACTATGCAACGTCTTTCGGGGATGGGAATACGATATCCCTTCAAGTTGTCCATAGTTGGTATGATAACTTCAAACGGAGACTGCAACAGGATCCTAACTTTTGGAAATGATAGATTGAGATTAGGGATCCTCATTTCTATCTCTTTTACTTATGGATTTACAATTTATTACCAGTGAACTTTTCGAAGTAATTTTATACTGCGATTCTCTTGTGATAACTGTCAAATAAGCTAAACTAAACTAACTCACGATTCATGATAATGGCTCATGATGTGACCTTATGCAAATCCAGTTCTCTATTCTATTTCTTCCATTCTTTTTCTGCTCGAAACAGAAGTGCCACTTGTATAATGAACTGAAATGATCAAAAATCAAAATTTGTCCAGTATGCATGAATGATGAATAAAATAATATAGAATGAGCACAATTAAATTACAATTCATTTCCTGATACATTTATTTTAGATTAAATTAATCTATAACAAACTAAAACAACGGTTCTACATGATATTCGCATTTAAAATGAAAAAGCAATTTTAAAAGTACGGACGTCGTATCGTATGATTAATTTTATCGGTATCAGTGCATATATACATAAGGACGATACTTAATTATTAGTTTTAAACCGCTAAAGGCAATAAGGCGGTATAATATCCTTAAAGTTTAAAACAGTTCCGCTAAAATTTAAAAACTGGTAAACTATTCTACTTTAAAAGAGTGTATTTAACTATGCAGTAGCATCAACAACTGACTCCTTCTTGTCCTTGTGGTCATTTTCTGTAGTCGGATTCGATTCTTGAGACGATGGTTTTATTTTCTCCTTCGACTTTGAAGGAGTTGCAGGTGTGGCGGCGTCCTTTGTTCCAACTTCCTTTTCTTTTGACGGGAGTTTGATAAAATCTTTGATTCTGTCAATGTAGCGTTCTGAAGATCTCTTGAAGACTTCTAGAGTTTCCTTTGCTGATTTTTCTGAGCTTTCTGATTTCTTCAACGCTTCCTTGACCTTTGTGAGTTCTATCCTTTTGAGACTCATTCGACTTTTTCAAATCGGTGACCTGGCTTTTGGCTTCGTCTGAAAAAAAGCGGAGACCAAATTAAATTCAATGCAATCCAACACTTCCATGATCACAGATGTAACTGAAGATTACTCACTTAGCGAATTTTTCACGACATTAAGACTAGATTCAGCCACAGCGAGATCCTTTTCATACTTCTCAATTTGTTCGAGTAACTTCTTCACGTCAACGTTCCTCCCGTCAACTACGGCAACAACTGACTCTGCGTTCTCGTCATTTTCTGTATGCGCGTTAATCACACTTGTCAAGGCTGCACGAGTTGAGCCGCTCCCCAAAACGAAAACTGGGAAATGACCCAAATTTCCTTGAGCGAGGATACGGATCTCCTCAGGAGACTTTGGTTTGCTCTTGTCTTGTCTTTCTGTCCACTTGCGGTAATATAAGGTGCCCTTATGAACTACTTTTGAAACTACTTTACGAACCTAGAAGAGCAATAATTATTTGTTAAGATCACACCCAGCCCAAATAAAATATTATAAAACTAAGTATTATTTATTTGTAGTATACTTGAGCACGTGTAAGTCCAATGCCAATACAGCAGCATAAATCCTCCAAATCAGTTTCGGTAATATAACCGCATCTAGTAACGTCAAAGAATACAAAAGACAAGTGAAGGTAAGGATCGGTGACCTTTTTCGTTTGGCTAACATGTTGTGACACTTGAAGCTGTAGAGAGTTTTCGACGTTTTGTAGCGGGTTCCAAGGCACTGGCGTCCTTGTCAGGTTTTTCATCAGTATCCTGAAATAAAAAATACAAATTTTTCATACAAGAATCAATTTAACTTTTAAGTAATAAATTTAATTTATATTGTAATATACTTTTACCTTTTCTGAAGAAGCGACATCTTCAGTTGCACTCGACTTGCCTGCTTCCGTCACAATCTCTCGAGGATACTTCAAAGCTATCTTCTTTCTTGTCAATGATTCTGTAATCTCTGAGCAGTCCCAAGCTCATCGAAATGCAATCAAAGTTTCCACCCTTGGCACTCGTAGAAGGATACACTAAAATCCTTGGATTCTTGGGTAACAGATACCTTCTTTCCCACATACTTTATCTCCTCTTCCTTCATCCCAGGCTTGATGATTGGGAACGTGTTTGGAGGAAACTTGGCAAAAATCTGCTCGAATTCTTTTTCTCGTTGGTTCTCGATTGAATTCGGATCTTCCTTTAATTCTCCATCTTCCATGCTAATCAGATCATCCTCGTCCTCATCTTGGTTCTCAAAAATGAGGCAAGTATCAACCAATCGGATGCCGTGTTCACCATCAGCTTCCTCTTCGCGGTGCTCTTCAGTTTTAATCGATTGAGATTGTGACGCTTCCTGAGATTGGGACAGAGGTTCTGATGCTCCAACTTCAACTTTCACCGCAGGTGTCGATTTATCCTGAAGGTTTTGCTCAATTTCAGAGCTTTGCTTCACAGCGGCTTCTTTTTCAAGCGCCTCAGTTAAGCGTGTGATAAGCATCGCTTTTAAGCCCTTGGCACTTAAATTCCGCTTTGTTAGTTGTTCTCTCAACTGAACCACCTGGAATTCACGAAAATTAAAGTTATATAGAAACCCCAAAACATATTCTTCCAAAAATGAAATTCGAACTTACATTCATTGCTTTAGGATTGATCACCGATTTGGGCTACGGGCTCTGTGTCTCCATTTATGACATTATCGTTCTTCAAGTCACTTCCGCCAATCCCATCTCCAACCACTTGGGATGATGATTCCTGCATTTTTGTCATCACATCACAAACATAACTAAAATTAGTAATTGTTCTCAAGTTTGAAGCTATATTCTCGAATAAATGAAAACTAATTATCATGTTAAATTGGTATGCTCATAGTCTCGATACAATTGACCACTTGCGTGGTCAGGTCACTACACTAAAAAATTTTCATCCTAAAAGTTAAAGTTTGAAAAGCCTCCTTCAGTAAGTAAAATTCTCAATTACTTTTTCGCATAAGAGCACCTTATGCTTAATAGATCTTGGATATCTAACGAATTTCGATTATCATGCGCAAAATATATCATAAAAGAGGAGGATGCACCATTTACATCTACGAAACTACAGCAAAAGCCAAATCTTTCTTCCTTCCATATAAGCTTGCCTGGGGTGGATTTTTTTGGGGGTAAGTGGATAGTGTAGTAGTGGTTGGTGAAGGTGGAGAAAAACATGAACCTCACATATTACTTAAATTTACTTTTGCTTGATGATGAGATTTGAATTTTCTTTCTAATGGAATGAAAAAAATAAGGAATTCCCGAAGAAGACATTAAGGTTTAGTTGGAAAAGCTCAAGAATCAGTCACCCGCTCAAGCGAAAGTTACGAGAGAAAAAAATATTATGGACTATGGACAGATAGATGGTGAGAATGCATGTTTTTTAAAGACATCATTTTCAGCAACCTCCATGGATTCTCCATCGCCCCCAGCATCCTGATGACTGTTACAACCACCATCCACGACAGCGTTCTGAGATTGGGTTGTATTATCACCTCCAGCATCATCATCGGCTTGACACGTCTTCCGGTTTTCATCCTCTCGTGACGGTGACGCAGCCTCGTCGATTACCAAAAGACCACTGGAAACCTCAGAGTTCATCAAGTCCTCAGAGTCCATCATTTCAAAGGTGACATTTGCATCGCTTGGATTGGGATTATTGTTGGGGCCACCTGTTTCAATCCCATTTACTTCTGAATTATTTTTTCCCGATTCTGAAGAAGACGATGCACTGTTCATTTGTGAGGTTGAAGCTGAAGCTAGGTTCTTTGACGGTACAACTCCAGCAACAGCTTCCCCATTAGCATTCAAGTTAGATGTAGCGGGTTTCAAGTTCTGATTAGCACTAGCACCTTCAACCTTGACAGGAGAGGCAGCATCACTCTTAATTAGTTCACCCTTGTCCCCACGCACGGCATACTTGTAGAGTGACTTCAGTTTTGACCATTCCTTTGGATCCGGAAGGCACGACCACACATCGGGAAGAAAGAAGACTACGGTCTCCAAACAATTGCTCCGCTTGTAATATAACTCCATAAAACGGTACCTGTAGTTTTTTACAAGTCAATGGAAAACAACTTAAAATTTTTTTCTCTTATTCATCCTACAAAAAAATGTTTTTTCATCAAGAGACACACAACAATTTCCCTTTCTCCACTGGGCATCACAGACCATCGAATTTCATCATCATTTTCAAATTAAAATGTCAAATTAGCAAAACAAAGCCCACGGACAAAAAAATACTAATCCTTTGCCTTTGGACACCAGTGACCAGACCAGACCACACCGCCCCGTACTGAACGTGTACCCTTTATAATTTTGGCCCGTCCCTGATTGTCCATCGCCATCGTCATCCTTCGTTCTTTTCTCCGCCCGAGCAGTTGTGGATTGGGTTACAAGACAATTCAACATCTCTGCTTGTTTTTTACCATTATGCCACATTCCCAAAAATCATACACAATCCTCAACGGTCAACAAACAACTGCCTATAGACTACGTTAAAAATTAACGACAATTGACATTGACAGCTACAGTTCCTCTCGTTAATTTATAATCAATTACAAGACTACACTGGGAGATGAGAGGGTCATTAATTGAATTTAGAATCAATTTCCACATTTTTCATTTTAAATTCATGAAAGTGACGTCTGATTAAAGGAAGAATCATACCAGGTTTTGCATCGACTAAGGTTGATTCCAGCGAGAGCCCTGGAGCACCGAATCGCGGTATTGATGAGCGTCTGAGGATCTGAATGTGGATTAGCTCCATCTAAAGATGGAGACCAGGGACCGCCAAGTGCCATAACTTCATGTTTAGATGTCTATATGAAAAATGATACAATATAAATTATTATTATTGAGCTCTGCAAATATAATTATCTTCATGTGGCAAGGAAAAAGTGATTTGATCAGACATCCAAGGAAGTAATGTTTTCTCATTACTAATTTCAAACTCAAGTTCGTCATCATTTTCAAACGAAGAAAAGGTCAGACAACAAATCGTGTGTAAAAATTACCTTCATCCCTACAATAAAATTGATGAGCCTATCAATATGTTGTGGAGAGTCTCCTCCTTCGCTGGTACCGTCACTGAGTCCACACGCTTTCTTAAAGATAGTGTCGAGGCTGTTCATGGAGGGAATCATCACCTAAAGATTTAAAAAAAGGGTATTAGCGATCGTCACTAAATGATGGGTGTCCGTATTTTATTTAATTGCATGGTCAAACCTTAGCTTTAAAAATAAAACTAGCATCACTTGGCTCTAAGACATCAGGAACGTCCTTAAACTTCTCAGCAAGACCTTCAGGATTAGGAACCTCAATTTTGTGAACTCCCTTTCTCATTATCTGCACGGGGCAAGCATGACCTAAC
>JAHZMX010003282.1:0-21671 GCA_027743895.1 Seira musarum
CTTTTTTCATTTGCCATTATAAGGCTCAAGTCTTTCTTCAAGTGCTTTTTCTTGAGGACCAAGTGACTCGCTGACTACATCCACTAATACTGTCGGCAAGTCAAAGTTGGTCATGCATTCACTGCACATGGCTTTTATTTAGGTAGCGTTAATCATTCGCAATTAGCAATTGTGATTATGATACATTTTGTAGCATTCGATTGAAATGAAACGGAATCCCTTTTGAAGTTTGAGATTCATTACACCTTGTTTCAGGTTGTTTATCAGTAAGGAACCAAAAATATTTTAGAGAGCAATTAGGATGGATGGGTTTAATTTTGTATGAGGAAATTGTTCAGATATGACTGACTGCTGACTAACGAGACTTTGGTTTTTGCAAATTTATTGCATTCATGGTCATAAATGCATGAAGTATTTATTTCATCGACTCAATAAATGTCTGATGTGGTTATGTTTAATGAATGAAAGAATTTCCGCAGAGTCCCATCTTTTGGCACCGGATTTATCTCATGTCGGCATTCGTAGGAGAATTAAATCCATATTTCCGCAAATAATCTAGAAAATGTTTAAGAGTAACAAGATTTTATCGTCTAAGTCTTGTGTACCTTACTGTTTTGATATTTTCTGAAATTAAATGAAAATGTATTGCTTACTTCAGCTTTTCGATTGGTTATATGAAAATTCAGAAATTATTGGTATAGAATTGTGTTGAATGTGGTTTAAATTATGACAATTTCCATTTTATTGTTTGAAAAGTTAAACATTTAAATTAAAAGGAACTTTAAAACTAAACTTAACTTAGGTAAACTCCAATCGGCAATTTTTTATTATTTATAATAGTTTTGCTACAAATGGCTTATTACCCGCATCAGTGCTGCCGGCGATAATTAAAAGTTTCACTCATTTATCACAAATAATTGAAATCATGAACAGAATAAATATTAGGTAGCCAAACATAAAATGAAAGACTAATTTCAGTTCTACTTCATAATTTTGTTAGCTTTTAGGTTTGAAAACTTCTTACGTAATATAATAAAAGTGAATCTTCAGGGTTTACTGTTATTTATGTCATGATAAATTAAGAAACTATGCAATCGATACGTTTTGAAGTAATGAATATATTGTACAATTTTTAATTTCCTTGATTGATTTTTTTAACTTCACAGAATTTAACACATTTAGACATTAGTGGCAACAGCGCTGAAAAACTAGATCTGAGAAGTTTATCCAGGCTAGAATGGCTATGTTGCGCAAACAATCAGTTGGAGGTTCTTTCTCTTTCTGGAAACTCCTTGACTTACCTGGATTGTTCAAACAATAGTAAGACACAGTAATAATCGACCCCGGCTTACTTTTCCAGCGTGGAAAATCACTCGCATGGGAGATTTCGCAATATATTTTTACAATGAATGCATACGCAATATGTTTTTTACTTTCAGATCTGCATTCCATCTCTGTTGATCCTGTTCCAAATAATCTCAGTACCCTTCAAATTTCCTAGTAAGTTTGATTTCAGCCAGAAAAATTGACAAAGGAAAAAGTTTCAATTTTTTTCTAAGAATCTGCTTATGAAATTATAGTAATGTCATGGATGACCTTCCAACTTGGACATGGATGGTTCCCGAGTTGTTCATCATCTACGCCTCACACAATCGAATACGACAGCTGGATTGCAAGTTCCAAAATTGTCTAAATAACTTACCGGTTCGCGAGTTGTATCTTCACTGCAACAAAATTGAATTTGTGTCAAAGGATTTCGTCCAACGCGCTACAAAGTAAGTCAAGCCAGTCAGTGAAATCACTGATCAGCGCAACATGAAAGCTAAAATAACAAGATTGAAAATGTTCGATGTTACACCACTTTCTCTGTAATAGATTAGCTTTAACAAGGCAGCAAAAAAAAGTTGAAAGTATACAGTAATGCTAAATCCATGTATTTCAAATCATTAAAAGGGATTTAGTCATCGAAAGTGAAATGATTGCAAATGTTTATTGCACAACTCAATGGGCAATGAAATGAACATGTTACGTATTTTCTTATTGCAGGCTGAAAATTCTAAATCTGAGCCAAAATCTTATTGAGTACATGCCAAACTTTGGTAAGAAGTGTCCAATTCAAGAGCTTTCGATAAGCCGAAATCGACTATATGTATTTTGTTATTGCAGGCTGAAAATTCTAAATCTGAGCCAAAATCTTATTGAGTACATGCCAAACTTTGGTAAGAAGTGTCCAATTCAAGAGCTTTCGATAAGCCGAAATCGACTCCAAGACACTGATGATAAAGATGCTCTTGACTTCCTTCTCGAATGCTCTCATTTGAAACGACTATTCCTGGGGTTCAACAAGATTGAGCATTTGAGTGAAAGGTAATTAACCCCATTAAAGGAGAAGATCAAAGATTGAGACTTTGCATAAAATTAGAACTTTGTTTTCTCAATTTGTCTAGATGTCTCATCGCATGGAAAAATATGGAAGAGCTTATCCTGTGTGGGAATAGAATTCGTCATCTTCCATCTAAAATATCCACCATGGGCAATCTTCGAGTCCTTCGTGTTCATTCCAACAAGCTGGAAAATGTTCCTTCTCTAAACAAAATGCCTGCATTGAAAATGGTTGATTTATCCCATAATAATTTGAGGAAAATCAACATTGAAAATTTGATATCCGGGGGTAATCTGACCTATATTGGATATTTCATGCAATGAGAGACTGACCGTAAATCCGGAAAAATTACATTGTCAAAAGTAAGCCAACGTTTAAAAAGCTAGATTCGAAGAATGAAAATGTATTGATTAATGAAATTCCAAATTACGTCTTATTTCAGACGGCCTATGAACTTGGTGGAAGTATCAAATCCAAGGAAGAAGATTCCCACAGGAATAAAAAATAACGACCTCAAAGAATTCCCTGCGAATCCACCTTGGGAAATTGGCTTTTCCGAATTGCCAGACAGAAATTTGACTTTGAGCGTAACGCAATACAGGGACATTAACCTTTCCTTTGGCAAAGAGGCACTTTTCGGGATATTTGATGGCGGAGATGGAAATCAAGCACCAAAATATATTCCCAAGTGTATAGCAAAAATTTACGCGGAGGAGAAGAATATTGAGGAAAACACAAACTTTTCATTGAAGTACACACTCCTGAATGCCATGAAGTAAGTCCAATTAGATTAATAAGCAAAGATGGTTTGACGTGACATGACTTTAACTTAATTTTCGCATTATTTCGCAGAAATGTTCGCCAACTTGGAAACAGCAAGCCAATCCAAGGGCTTCTATGCCTTCTTTCAATGCACGAAGATCCTCTCGTCCCTGGTGCGCCAACGTTTCAATTAGACCTCGCCATGATTGGGGGTATACGCTGCATCCTCGTGGAGTCTGGGCGAAAAATCACACGCATCACGGATATGATTGAAGAAGGCTCTGAAGGGAGTGCGCTACATTCTCGCAACTCCGGTTCACCATGTTCATCAGACGAGAGTCCTCCCTCAAGTTTAGACAGTCAAAGTGACGCAAGTTCCACCCGTTCCAGTATTTCAATGACGAACACGAAAAACAATTTAAGTGGCAATATCCCCGACCCGAAATTGTTTTCAATTCCCCTCACAACAAAAGCCGAGTACCTCGTTATAGCAAATCAAAGTCTCTGGAATCACATGAACGAAGAGGAAATCATCAGCGAAATAGAGTTCAATAAAAACAAAAAGAGCGTTTTGGTAGCAAAGAAATTGACAGATTTGGCACAGAGCCACTCGTGCAAAAATTGTTTAAGTGTAATTATCGTTCGATTTAAGTGGCATTTCTCCTCCGGGAACGGTCGTAGTGGTGGAGTGACACAAAGCGACAGGCAAAAGGTCTCCGCTCAGCAACAAATTGGTGAGCTTGGCCCACTCAGTTACTGTAGCGGCTCATCAGATTTCTCGGACATGTCAAATCCTCTCGTGTCAGTGACAACTCCGGACAGCGCCATAGACTCTGATCGATCTTCACGGACTTCTGCTTCCTCCACAGCAAGTGACAGTATCAATGGTAGCACAAATGGAGGAAAGCGAATAACCAAAACAACTTCCTCCTCCAATGGGCGCCGTAATGGTAGTGAAGGAACCAGCGGCAAATCTCACAGTAACCGGAAATCTACATCAACAAACAACGGGACATCTGCACCTTCAAACGCACAAAAGAATGAACGGAACACCCATCAAAGAAAAAACTCGTTGGATGATGATGATGACACAGCATCCATTGCAAACACATCAATTTCTCAAATGTCCGTTGAGCAGTTCAAATGTTGGGAGTATATGCTGGAGCAAAATACAAAGCTTCTGTTTAAAAAGGAACTAGATTCCTTGTCAAAGGGCGTATTCCAGAGAAACCAGAAACTCAGGAAGTCTGTGCACTTCCCGTACCAGCAGGAACCTACCTCTTTGATGACGACCCAAAGTGTTGGTACAACAGGGAAGAAACAGGGCACCGCGTCAAAGTCTTCATCAAATCTCTTCCAGTATCCTGGAGCCCAAGTGAATAAAACCTCATCTCCAGGATTTTATACGCTTAGCCGAGCAAAATCACTATCACATCTTTTCGGAGGTGGGAATAGCACGGCTGGAGGAGAAACCAATGTCGGAAAAGTACCAACTGTTGAAGCAACCGTTCATCATGCTTATCCTCCTCCACCAGCAGCGGTTTCGGTTTCCTCCACTTCGCAGCCTCATCCACACCCCTTCATATTCCCGAATAATATGCACGGATTCACAAACGGGTTTACGAATAAATTCCCTGCTGTTTTGAATACCGCGAGCAATAGTGCAAGTGGAGGTAGCACAAGCAGCAGTAACAACCTTCCTGGGTTTCTTGGAAGCGTTCGATCTAACGCAAAGAAAGGATTAATTGGTGGACCTAATGCAGCATATTTTGGCACTATCCAAAGAATAGTGCCTCCAGCAGCAATTTCGCAACACTACCCAGCTTATTATGGACCGGCGGAGATTCAAGAAATTAAAAATTTAGATTCACAGGATCATGATAGTCGGTTGAAAAAATATTGGGAAAATAAGATTACAGAGTTGTAGTTGTAATGTAATTCTGGTTGTAATTGTAATTTGTCAAATTTTGTACATATCTTGTACTATATTAATTAAATCTCTTGTCGATTACGTTCGTTAAAATTTTGAAGACAATCTGAAGTGTTTTGGAGTTAAAATGTTCTTAACTGTAGAAATGATTGTTACCAGTAATTCATAATTTATGTAGTGTTGTTCATTCCTGAAATATTAAAACTTGAAAAATGAAAACCAAACCGTGTTTATTCACAAAAAATTCTTGTGTATGCTTGAATTAAATATTCATTCCAAATCCAAACTAAACGGCTTTGTTTAATCCGATTATGGACAGTTCCGAATCGAAATCCTGTTGATGCCTCAGAGAAAGAATCGCAATTCCGAAATTAAAAATTCCGCCTGCGTATGTGCCTTAGGTATGAGAAGTTTATAAACAAAACTCACATCCCTTTACATGATAAAAACGTGAGGAAAATAAGTTATCTGGACTTGAAGCACGGAACTTGACACGATCTCGAAGTAAACGGTTGTTTGATGATGAAACTCCTCGTACAGTAAATAGACTGACCTACCTCATCAGAATTCTCAAAATCTCACGTTATCATCAAATTTCAGTAAGGTCAATAATGTTGAGTGGAAACTCGACCAGGCAATTAGTTTAGAAAGCATCTTCTTCTTGCACTAATGCAATGGAGGAGAAGAATTTCATTTCTCCTAATGGAAAAGTGTGTGTCTTTCTTCCTACACTAAACTTGAGTCATTATTCTTACAACTTGAAGCACCAGCTCATTTCGCATCTATTCAATTTGACCTCAACGGAGATCACGTTGCATTTCTCCAAGCGGAAGAGAATAAATATCATTGGAGCCCTCGAGTAAGAAGAGTTGTTGTTTACAACAACAGACCTTGCCAATAGTGCTTTCTCCAATGTCGTAAGACGTTTCGTGGATTTACCCTAATGGCTTTCGTCCCATTGTTGTGATGTGAGCGAGTGAGCACTCATGGAATCCTGCAATGACGGAGTTGTTTAAAATAGAGAGCGTTGAAGGGGAGTGAATGAAAGCCTTTTACTAGTTTATGAAATTCTGTAACAGTTTGACAGTCCAAAGGATCTAACTGCTCATCCGTTACATTAGCACAAACCCACCCACACAATTTTTCATCGAATGACATTGAACCATCAATTCTGTTTGTATTGTACATAATGCATCTCGTTCGAAATATGAGAACTTTCCCTTGAGAAGTGTAAGTAGGGATATTTTTAAAACAGTTTCCACCATTACTGCTTGCTGGACTATTTTTTCAAACTTTGGTTGATGTGCTCTGATCTCGACAGTGTAATGCCATTATCAGAAAATGATTTCTTGGAAACAAGCGCCGATCCCCGATTGATGATTCTGCTCTCCTTCACTCTTAGGTGCATCCATCCATCCTCCCCTAATTTTGATATTTTACTACATTATTTTGTGCTATCTATCCTGATTTCTTTTCATGTTTGCCCCCAGACAGTAAAGTTACTTCTTTGTCTAGAAAATTTTCGCTCCATGTGATAAATAAGCCTTCCAGAGATCCATTGTTTATTTCGTTGGGCTGGACATGGCATTCTTTCAACGAGCTTTTTTCTTTTTGCATTACATATTTGAACTTTCGCAACGTGTTTGTGTATAAATATGCCTTCCAGTGGGTTCGGTTCTATGGAAGGCTCAAACTTTCATTTTCCAAACAAACTTTCTTTCTTCTTCTACATCTTTCGTTTTGTTGCTTCATGATAATACATCTTCCAAAACAAAAACTTGGAGAGCAAAAGTACTAAGAGCAGCAGCAGCCAGAAGTAAAGCAAGCACCAGTTGCAAATTGCGACTCCAATCCAATCCAGCAAGAGCAAATGCGGGAGAAACTGTTTTCCACTTACGTACGTGGTAGCAGCGGTGGTGATGGACAAAGATTAGATCTTTGCGTATTCCATGTGAGCTTCCATCACATCCCATACCTTACACGCTCCGCACTCCGCACCTATACGGCGGTTCTGGAAGATAAATGCGTTCAAGTTGAATGAGACGAACCAGTTCGTCTTCTTGTTTTCACCAGATCACATCTCTCAAAAAAAGTCGTCCCCAACGGAATTTAGCGGCTTTTTGCTTTCGAGTAATTTAGTGCAGCGACCGTGACTTGATAAAAAAACAAAACAGAAATTTTTTGTCTCATTCTTCCTTCGTCCTAGTGTTAGATTCCTTAAAGACGCATTTCATTTTGCAAAAGCCTCTACCAGTTTCCAAGAAAGCTGTTTCCGCATAGTCCTCAAAGAACCCTATCGGATTTCAACGTGGAGGTAAGCTTGACTTTTAAGTATTTAATTATTTTCCTAAAATTAATTATCTTTCCTTTGATAACATCATTAATCCTCAGACTGCACCTATACGGCGGTTCTGGAAGATAAATGCGTTCAAGTTGAATGAGACGAACCAGTTCGTTTTCTTGTTTTCACCAGATCACATCTCTCAAAAAAAGTTGTCCCTAACGGAATTTAGCGGCTTTTTTGCTTTCGAGTAATTTAGTGCAGCGACCGTGACTTGATAAAAAACAAAACAGATTTTTTTGTCTCATTCTTCCTTCGTCCTAGTGTTAGATTTCTTAAAGACGCACTTCATTTCGCAGAGCCTCTTTCAGTTTCCAAGAAAGCTGTTTCCGTATAGTCCTCAAAGAGCCCTATCGGATTTCAACGTGGAGGTAAGCTTGACTTTTAAGTATTTAATTATTTTCCTAAAATTAATTATCTTTCCTTTGATAACATCATTAATCCTCAGAAAGGGATAGAATCTGTTTCTTTGAATCCCTTTGATGTTGAAGGCAACAAATTCTCATGTTTAAATTGGACATGTTTCAAATCTCCCCAAAATATGGTTTTGTATAATTAATGCCCCAGATATACATCGCGTCATATATTCTTGCATAGTATCCGTTGGATGATTGATGAACCATTGACAGGCCTCCACATAAAAGCTTTTGTTGGTTAACCCATTCACTAAATTGACTAAAATGGGTGAAGCTGATTGCGGCATTCATTTCGTCTCATCCCATCTTAATATGACGATCGCTTCTGGGTTTTTTTCTTTTCAAAGTTGCTCAATTTGCATTTTATTAGTTCATTGTACCTAAAAGCTCTAAATTTATTTCTTTTCACGTCATCTGTACGTCTTTGAAACTTTTTACATGAACGTTCATCATAGACGAAGGTCGATGCTTTTTTTGGTGGAGACTGAAGAAAGCCAGGTCACGTTGAGATTTTTTTTTGGTTTGAAGACGTAGTTTGATAATTGAATTGATGAAGAATGTTGTTCTAGGAAACTGAGTCACGCATTCAATGTAATGCGTTGTTCACTCCAATGAAACTTGCTATTTGATGACTTCATTTCCAGACCTGGTGTGTGTATATTTGCCGAGACCGAGATTTGCGAAGCGAAGCTTACGCCACCAAATCTGCTAGTCTATAGTCCATTTAATATTTAATCCATGCAATACAGGACATCCGATTGCGATTGAGGTTTCAATTTCAATTACTCAATTTAATTCAATTTATTATGTGGCTGTAGCAAAATCTATAAGATTGACGAAATGATGAGAAACGGGACTATAGGACTAGATCCATGTTTCTCAATTTGTTGTCTAGTGTACCAGCAACCTCGGACTGTGACAGAAACAGACAATGCGTCTTCCGGATAATCCTTTTCCCAGAAATTCGGTTTAAGCAAAACATGCATTCCATCAATATATAATTGTATAGTGCCAACATACCTTATATATAGAGACTTTGCTATTTTAAAATCCAATTCGAAGAAATAGGCTTACATTTTTTAATCAATCAATCGTTCCCTGCATTGCTTGATTTTCCATTCAAAATCAGGAACAGTATTTTGTTTGCTACAAATTCTTTCTCCTTGCTACCAGGTCAACTAATCTAATTGTTTGTTAAAAGAGTGACATATGAAGTTTCAAGGCTTGTCTTGTCGGTTCAATTCCGGTATCGTATTCTATTGGCATTGTACTCGATGTTTATCGAACATGTCCATGTCTGAAAGCTGGACTAATAGGCTTTATAATTACACTTTAACAAGCTAAATTGAGCCGTATAGCTGGGTCGATTCTAGAACATTCTGGATACGAAAAGCAGAAGGTACAAAAAAGGATTCGACATGTTGAAGTCAATTAAAACTAGTGTAAACATGATGGTAATTTAATCTCGGTTTATTTTTTCCCCTAATTACGTCCACCTCTATTTTTGAGATTATATCAAATTTCCATCTCAAGGATTAATATTAATATAATACCTATATGTGTACGTACTATAAAAATAAAAGGTTTCAGTGTGGTACGTACACATAGGTAAACTTGGTAAACACTTTTCATTCACTCGATTCGAAAAAAGCTAATTACCAATTAGTTCCATCATGATTGTATATTTATTCCTGCATGTTTCAAACAAAGTTTACCTGACTTATTTCCAATGATTAAAACGAAATTATGACATAATCGAATATAAAAAATGATTAGTATTGAGAGCGGTTTTTATTTCGCCAAGAGTTTAATTTGGCCAAGAGTATTTGTAGAGTGGAAACTGCCTTTAACCACTTTTATTGCAAATTTTATGAGAAGTGTTGAGTAGCAAGTGAGACGCGTGTATAGTTTTAATTGACATCAAAGGAAACATAAGAATTAATCCCAGCAAGGTCATTTGAAGAAGATTCAGTACTTAGAACTCAAACGATTTTAACGTGTCATATCGACAAAGACATAACCCCATTCATGCGTAATCCGATTTGAGGAAAGTACGCCAAAAATCTGAGCTCACAATCAGAAATTGTATAAGAAAAAGAAAGAATTATTACTTCCAAACCGACAGTTTTAGTGCTTACATTCGTTAAAATATGATTACATCAATATTACATCAACGTAACATTCAATTAGGTAGTTGTATTCGTGGTCGCAATTTGGTCGGTATAACTCTTGCTTTTGTATAATATGATAAATTAATTCGTATTTATTTTGCGCATATTTCATTTTCGTCTTTATTCAGAGTCTCCGGCTTCACTTCAAACATGCATTCCAATTAGTACAAATTACGTTTGCTAGAATGACTTTGTCCGCCGATGATGGTGGCTTTATCTGCAGTAAGTAGCAATCGTATCTAGATATTTACGAGGAAAATTGTTTTAAAGAGAACGCCAAATCTCAAATTCCTGCATTGCTACACCAAATAGTACTAACCAGTGACGATATTCATGGAATGTTCAAGCTGGCAGCATCTTGATATTTAGGAGGAAAATTGTTTTAAAGAGAACGCCAAATCTCAAATTCCTGCATTGCTACACCAAATAGTACTAACCAGTGACGATATTCATGGAATGTTCAAGCTGGCTCTCTCATCCATAAACTTATGGTTTGATCAACTGATATAATTTTTGATTCTAAACAGATTCTACCACCTCCTACGAATGAAAAGTGCTTAAGAACAATCCAGTTCGTCGTAAAAAATAGAGACGCACTTCTTGATAAATGACGTTCTACTCGAAGCTATATTCTTGAGAGTTTACAAATCTAATGGAATTTCAGTATAGCTTCTTTAATAAACACACGCCACCGCCATCAGTTTATTTCTAGACTTAAGCCTTTCCACCATTCCAGGGAGGAGTAATAATAGAATGAATATAATTTTTTTGTGTGCCACGCCACAACCGCAAGTTAAGTATTATTCAACTCAGTGAGTGAAAATATGATTTTGTACTTGCCCTGAGGCTTAGCCAATTCAGAAAAAAAAACTTTCGAACTTTTTGTGGATATAAATTCCATAATGCGTGCCATATCTTAAAACACGTACATTGTCGGAGTCTTAGCTTGCCCCAGGAATCATCATCACCAAGAAAAATAGTTTTCTCACAATTCTTTTACAAGAAAAATATGGAAGGAAACTCGTCATCTGAAATGATGGTTGAAGCAGCAGCCGCCACAGCAAGTGGTGGCGCAGATGCTGCTGGGACCGCTGGCTACGGCGAGGGGGGACGGAACGAGAGCTTAGCAAAGATCGAGATAACCGTACTTTCACTCATTCTGATATTCGCAATTGTTGGCAACAGCGTGATGCTCATCGCTCTCCGCCGTCAACTCCAGTTCCGTCCCATGAGGCTCTGTCGTATCGTCAAGTTCTTGCAAGTGTTCGTTCTCTATCTGAGCACGTACGTCTTGACGTCTATGGCGATTGATCGATATCTTGTCGTCTGTCACCATTCATTCTCCCGAAACTACTACTCTGGATTGAAAGGGCCGAAGATTTTGGTCGCGATTTCTTACATCTTTTCTTTCCTGCTGGCGACTCCCCAAGTGTTTATCTTCAGCTACATGGAAGTTCCGGTAAGATATCACCAGAAATTGATTACTTTTTTGTATGTGTTTTGTCTGCATATTATTCATCAAACTTTTATAATGCCATTTTCATACAGAAATGTTTTTTTTATTTTTGCGTCGAAAGTTTTAGGAAACATAATGTTATTAAGAATACTTTAATCATACCTTCAATCATAATCACAAATGACATTAAGTTTCGAGGAATTCACATAAATAAGTGAGTAGGTAAGTAGGTACAACATATGGAAATCATGTGGAATATATGAGATACGTATTACTTATCCTGATGAGAATCAAACCAGATGTTTCGCTTTTATTTTTTGCATTTGTGGGACTGGTTTGATTGAAGTGGAAAGATTTTTTTTGCGTCATTTGACATCATTTCATTTTTCATGCAATACTGTAAATTGAAACGGATTTTGAAAATCAATTTAGGGATTTTTCAATGCAAGCTCCATTGTCGATGGCAAGCAAGTTCAATCAATTCAATTTAGCATTAAGTATTCATAGCAAGCTTGGGAACGAGACGAAGAAAAGTGTCAATTTTTAATGGATTTAATGGCAAAAGATGGTTCTCCGAACTTGGTATGGCACACATGCCTACGTACTATTTGTCATCATTTCTTTGTGACTTCATACACGAACGATATCCTTTTATGAGAATGTTCCCTTCTCTGCATTCCTCTTTTTTTGTTCATTTCCCCCCAAAAAGCACAAAAAAATATTTTGGCAGATCTCGATTTTTATTGTTCCGACCTCCATTTCTGGTGCTGTCCAAGAAAGAAACTTGTCTCCCTGAGCCTCTTAATATCCGCCGTTGGATGTCTTCGTATTTTTAGCAACTACCACTGTTCCATTTAATTTCGTAAAAAAAACTATCAAAGCACCACCATAAAATTGTGTGATTTGTTTGTTTGTGCTGAGGAAAGCTTAAAATCCCCATCACGCTACGATTACTACACTCAAAACTTCCGTTCTGGGAATGAAATCCAATGCATTGTCCCAATTGAATTGAATCCAAGTCTTGTAAATCGCACCAGTTGTCGCAGTTGTGTACAGGAATGAAAACACTTTTTTTCTTCTAGCCGTATGTCATACTTTATCACGACAAGTTTCGCTTTCTTTTCTTATTTTTTTTGTGGTGTCAGTCAGTCAACGAAAACAAACTTCATAAGAAAGTTTTCTAGAAAGAAGAATCGCAATACAAATAAATATTGAAAGATCAAACGAACCAAAAGTAAAACCACTGACTCGTGTCAGCAAGCGGACAATGAGGCAATCCAGGGTCCAAACGATTCATAAAAGTTTGTCTTTGTACTGTAGCTATATTTATCTAAGAGCATCTCTATCTCCCTCATCATTGTTTTCATTTCAACTGTGAAATGTCAAGCTAAAGGTCATACCACTCCGTCTTTGAGAAAAACGTCAACAAAAGCAAAATACTTTTAAAAATGAAATTTTTTTCTTTGAGTTTTTATTATTTCAATAGTCATGTCATAAGTCGTGATGTTGGTAAGATGGAGTAGATAATGCAATTGTTTGAGTTTTATTTCAAGCTCTTAAACATGTAATTGTCAAAAATGATATGTAGTGCGCACTTAGTTTTCTTCGGAACGTTTTTCATCACACTTTTATTGAGACGATTATGTATTTCGTCTGGGTCTGGATCGCTGAAGCAATTGCCGAGCTTCTCTGTCGCAATACTTAAAAATGTACATTCTAACTTTGTAAAGACTTATGTGTGTACACACGTGTCGATAAAAAAAACCTACAGAGAAGCCATAGATTTTTTTCGAAGAAAAATAGTTTTATGACTTTGGCAAGTAAGAAGAAAAAATCTGGAATGTGAAATTAGTTTTTAGCACCAAAATCCATGGGTGGCTTTTTTCATTCTTGCCGTTCCATAAAAAAGGATTCCAAGTTTACCCATGTGCTCGCATTGGAAAGGATGACAGGGCTTTCACGCAGAGATGGATAATTCCTTCTCGAGTATGCATGACGTTACCCATCCAGTCACATTCTAATGCTTCTTAATATTCATCCTTCGTCATCTTCATCAACCACTCTACTTCAAGTTATTAGGGCTATATATCTTTACTTTCTACGCAGTTTCCTCTTAATTTCCGGTTTTTCCAAGAAACATAATCAAGCCACTTTGCCTTTGTTTCTCGGTGGCGGTAAAACAAATTTGTGTCATGCTTCAGTTTTATGTTCTCCCAACCCAGACTACAACAATGTAGTTGCACCCTTACATAGATCCTTAGTTGCATTCAAAGCTTGTAGCATTGATAGTTTAGCGTAGGTAGAAACTACTTAATGAATTTGGAACGGCAAGAAACCCGACGCCAGACCAGTTTCTCTCCAATGGATAATTGTACTTTGTCCAATTGTGCCCTTATGAAATGAATGCAAATAAGCTGCATTCATTGTTTCCTTTTATTAACTTTTTCTGTTGTACTACATACCCAAACGACTCACATAAACAGAACATATCATCATTCCGGCGGCTCAATGTATGCATCAATCCCATCTTCATTTTAACTTCTGACTTCATATCTAATAAAACAATTCCCGACAAGGACAATATCAAAGTGTTACATGCCGCCTAGAGAACCGTTACTGTCTGCAATTTTAGTATGCACAATGCCAATAATTATTATGGATAATTTTACTGCTAACGGTCTGCTATTATCTGTTTTATTACCTTATTCAACCGGCCCTCAAGTGTCATCCAAAAAGATGCGAAATTGTTCTCTTTCTCTTCAAAGCCCATTTGTCCATCATCGCATTGAAAAGCTCAATGATACTTTTTGAGAAGATGCTTGCTAAACATGACAACACCCCCACTTTGTATTCATTTGGGTAAATCCAGATATATCCAGCCAGGCAGACTGAAGAGTTGGTCAAATAGATTAGCCTAGCGTGTGAGACGAGAGGGAGAGTGAAAGCAAACAAACTGCTACTCTTACAACAGAGCATAATACAAAGTGTTAATAGAACTTTTTTTGCAATCTAGTGTTGCACTAACATAACACTTTGCCCCATTATTATTGAGAACAATGTATGTTCCATCCTCAAGTTATTTATGGGATGTGATGTGTTGTAAAATATAGTTGGTAACATCTTTCATAGGCAGCTCTTGTTTTCCTCAGACCTTGTTTTAGTATTAGTAGCAACAGCAGCATCTGGAGCAAAAAAAACTTTCGAAGGGAGTAGTAAGTAGAGTAGAGTAGACTAAGAGACCGAAAATAAGTTTTTTATTGGACATTTTTTGCGTACGGAAACATGTCAACGGGAGTAACAGCATTAGATTTATATTGCTTGTGGCAATCTATTATTGCTTAGCCTTGCCAAGCCAATAAAAAGATGGGGAAAGTAAGTGGTAGTTAGCGCAATGTAAGAGCATGTCTGTTCCAATTTCTGTGTCGGCTTCTTTCTACTAAGAAAACAAATATTGTTTGGTTGGGCGGTCATGATGAGCGTGATGATATTGCCATTGCTTTTCTATTGCTTCAAAATGGCAGTAGTGATGATGATTCTCTATTAATGGGTGTAAGTAAAAGAAAACTCTCATAGTCATTGCCATTATCTGTGCACTTGAATCGAGGAGGGAAATGGCCAAGTCAGTTTAATTCCCAATCTAAGAACAATGTTCTACTTCTAGCTTTGTTGACAAGGTCTGCACTCGAAATGAAAGTCGAGTTGAATATATGAAATGTATAAAAATTAACAAGTAGTTTATTTGATGTTTTGATCATTTTTTGAATGCGTAAAATTTTATTTTCAGTATTCAACCAAATATTTTTTCAAAGTTAAAATATAATTTTATATTCCCTTGTACTCACTTTCACATATGAAGTGAAAGTTTCATTAGATTTTTTTGATTGTGTTCCCTTTCCCTGTTCTACGTTCCACTAATGGGATTTCTTTATGCATTGAAATTTCTCCTCACTTCATGTATTTTAATGGTGCAGATGTGTTTTGTTTTTGTTTGCATCGTGAGAACGAAAGCTCTTCTCTTTCAACAAGAATTTTCCTTTACTTTTCATTGTCATTATCCATCTTGTCCTTACCTATTGTTTCCACGCATGAATGCCCTTTACCATTAACTACTTTTTTCCTACTACGAGGATGGAAAACTTCGGCTTTGTTCTCGTAAAGCTGTAATTTTTAGATGCATTCCTCCCTTCTCATTTTCTACGTCAATGTTTGCCTTTGGCAGCAACAAAATTTGTGTTGGTGAGTAACGTACAAATATTAAGTACATACTTACTCATTCACATCCTAAACTCAACAAAATCAGAAGAGAAAGTAGGCACGAAAAATATTGATTCATGTACACAAAAGACGCTGTACCTGCAGCTGTACTATGGTCAGGTCAAGTTGCATATGCCTCCGCGAAAAAAATGATTCGTATAAGCCCTTTTGTTCTCCTCCATTAAAAAGGAATTTCATCATGTTCATGTAATGTATATGTTGTGTAGGATCATCCTGGAATATCGGATTGCTGGGTAACATTCATTCAACCGTGGGGAGAGCGAGCATACGTGACCTTCTTCGTCTCTGCTGCTTTCATATTCCCCCTCCTGATCATTGGAGCCAGCTATGGTGCAATCTGCTGCAAAGTCATTCGTTTCAGCTTGCCAAAGGAAAATCGGGTTCAAAAGCCGAAGGAAGGAGGACGCCGAAAAAATCCCAAGTACTCATTCTCATCTTCCTCTGAACGGACTCGGGAGGAGCAGGAAACATCGGACTCGGTTGTGGAAACGCCGTTGCGAAAGGTAAGTCCCCTTATTTATGAAGGGATACGAGTTTTGACGTGTCACATTATTTCATAATTTGTTTCATCTTATGAAGAATAAATATCACCAAAGTATTTTGTCTGCCACATGGCCTTGGGGCTATTCACCGACAACTTTGGTTATGCCACTTTTCCTCCCGCAAAAGTAGCATTATAGAATGAGCGGAAATGTTTATCCTATTGAATAAGAACATTCTCCTTAACCGACCCCACATGTATTATGTATTAACTATGTTCATGCCCTTATTCATCCTACATTTCCCCTCCTTCGTCCCAATTCCATTTGTAAATAATATTCCACATTTTTATTCTAAATTATGATTATGCTGACATAAAGGCGACGTGAGATGATCATTTTCTCAGTATGTTGCCCTATTGCGACTGCGAGGTAAATAAATTCAAATTCCATAATTTTCTTTTCAGGTCACGGAGGAACATGGCTCCCTGCATCGTCAGATTAGCCAGGCAAAGATGAAAACTTTGAAATTGACCCTAACCGTTGTCATTTGTTTCCTCATATGCTGGAGCCCATTTTGCTTAACCCACCTAGTCATCGCATACAATCCTCAGAGTAAGTTGTCCCTGAAAATTACTATACATATACTTTCTGTTTGCATAATAAAGAACCATGATCAAACTAGAGTAAGATCGAGTTTTTGTCAAGAACCAAAAAGTCAAGTTTTATACAACGTGACAGTGGCTTTTACTCTATGGATTGCTTTCTACTTTAAAAGAATAGGTTGAAAAGAATATGCATAAGTTTTTTGGTTGCTGGAAATGGAAATGTGTATTTTCATTCTCATTATTTTTACAAGGTTATATTGTTTCTTAATATCGTGCGAATGATGTCGAGCATACACAAAGAAAGTAATACATCATTTGTGAGGATTCTTTTTTTTTCTTTTTGAATTGTTTTCTTTTACTAAAATACGAAATTATTTAAATTGCTTTTTCTTCGAAATAGTTTCTTTCATCAGACTAGATGGAAGTAAATGAGAACTTTTTCATTATCGAATGGGTCTCAAGGCAATTAATTAGTCTGCAGGGAGAAAGTCGTTTGAAATGTTTTTTTACGTTTCGTCGATCATTTGGACTGTTTCACCAAATATAATAGTCGACTTAACTGCTAACCCCAACGCCACTGTCAGGCTGTTTCCCTCAAAATAGACCCTGGAGCACTTTTTATAAAACAGTGAACATAGGGCAATCTGTTTAGTTTTAGTACCTGATTAATCATTTCTTTGCTGCGCATTTTGTTGTTTGATTAAGTCTAACAATTATTAAGTAACGATATTTTACCCAGGAAATTCATTTCTTTAGAATATTAGTAGAAGTTATATCATCAGTCCAACATATTTCATGTAAGCAATCATCATTAGCGTTTTTCAAATTGTCGGCACTTTATTTCAGACGATACAATGAAATTAATTTGCATATTCGTCTGATGCTGGATTAAATAATTGCTGGAGAAATGAAAAAAGTGTACACAAAATATTCCGTTTTGTATATTCAAGGGACGTTGACTTGGTTTGGTCTATGCTCGTTAGCAAATTCATGGTTGCAGTTTTAATTAATCTGCAAATTAGTCCATGAATGTAATAGAAAGTCATCATATCATTTCTCCAGTTCACTTCATTTCCATACTGTAATGACTTGTTTATTTACACTGTACCCGTGCCGCCTTTTCCGTCTGTGGTGGAAGGAATCTCTCTGCTTCAAATGAAATTTTCCATAGACCAGACGCAGGCCATGCAACGGGTCTTATGATATTAGTAAGCATCTCGAGTGTTTTCATTTTGCCTTTTTGCATTTTCAGATGCTGGACCGTTACAAGTCATCTTCCTTTTGTTGGCATCCTTGAACTCGTGCACGAACCCATGGATTTACTTGGCATTCAGTGAGTCTCTCTGCAACCAACTGCGGGTAAGAAAATTCAGAGAATGCGTTTCCACAATTTAAATTAGAAAAGTTCCATTAGCGAATCAACGAAAAACATGATGGACCCCATGGGCACTTTCATAATAAATTTGCTTACACATAATTTGATGACATGATAAAACGCTAACGCTTCCGGAAAATCCTTCAAAGTATAAAATGCTCCGATTTCTGCACGTGTCGTATTATGCACTCTCTGATCAAGAAAGGTTGGCAAAATTATTAAAACTTTATTGAAAGTCCCGGAAATCATTTTGTAAACACGCTAACCTAATTTTATTTCTGGTTGGACTATCCAGTTTTAATTCTTTCATCAATAGTTGGCCAGACACATTTTTTTTCTTTTTTGAGAATTCAAAAAAGAGTGACACTTTTAATTTAACTGACCAAGCTAAATAGACTGGCGCCCCATCTTCACCCGTGCGTAGGATCAAGCCGATTAGTTCGGTGAGTGGGTATAGGTTTCTCGGATTTTGATGTAGAAATAACACAATAACATAAAGCCATGAAAGAAATCCTAGATTGGTAAACTGCAAAAGAATTTTAAATTGGAATTTTTCAGGTTGAGGGAACACAATTGTTTTGGGAGTACAGGGATTTTCAATTTAAGTTTTTTACTGCAGATTTTACCATATATTCAAGCATTATTGAATTTCACGTGGGGATAAGTACACACGATATGTACGGTGATTCCAGGAGACAACCTACAGAAACAAAATATAGTCCGACTTTATATAGGTTTGTTTCTCAAATGCGCAGATAGAAACTTCTGACTTAAGTATTTTTCGTATTGTATCGTATCGTACCGTAACGCAAGAATGAGTTCGAGTTCGCAAAATAGACTATATTTATGAAGCGTTTATTTCCGTTTCCCGAATCAAGAAAAAATAAATTCAATTTCTTATTCATTTTCCATTTTGTTGTGTTTGACTCTGTCTCAAGCAGAAACTTTTATCTTCTATAATGCACTCAAGGTTTTGTGAATGAAAAAAGTAAAAAGTGAAATATTTCTTTTTCATGCGATTGATCGATTCTAGGTATCCCTTGGGTTTGGATTGAGAAGAGCATCTGATGACGAGAGTGTTGGTGATGAAAAGGAACTCCCTCAGGCCGTGCGAAAGCCACAAAGAATGGAGAACGCTGGGGACAAGGGCAAGAAAATAGCTATTGCTGTGTTGGGGGATCAACTTTCCCGGAATGTGGATCAAGTTCAGCCTGAAACAAAGTCGGAAATTCTGTAAAATAATGGATGCTCTCCATTTCCTATTTTTGTTTCTCTCTCACATGAATAGGAACTAGGAACAAGATAACATGCCATGCCACTGAAACTAAAAGGAATATGAAAACGATAGGTGAACAAGAGCATAAAAGCTTCAAGCATATCAAGTGGCAAAATAAACGAACCGAATTATGAACTAAGTTTTGCACTTATGTCATGATAGCTTGTGCTAAAATCATAAAAAAATACTATTTCTATTGATCAGCGAATTTAATAGGTCCATAAAACCAAAACCTGAAACTAATCCAGGATTATTCCATTGTGACCTATTTAAGCAAGGGTTTTCAGGAACATTCCGTCATTTTTACAATCGCGTCAGCATAAAACTTAATACCCATGGATTATTATGTATATACAATTACACTATTTACCTTCCAGATATTGAACAGAGTGCTACTTCACTTAACGCTACCTAGACCCGAAGATGTAATTTATCCCTCTTCAATTTACGAATTTCGATCACGTAGGAATTTCTTTTGGTAAACACTTGAATTTTTAAAAGTTACAGGAATATTAAAAATCACTGATATAACAATGAATGTAAAAAGAAAGTATTAGTTTAGAAGCTTTTAACCTTTATTTACGTAATGGAGCAGTCATTATTACTTGTCAGTAGCATTTGTCGTACATGGATTATTATGTATATACCATTACACTATTTACCTTCCAGATATTGAACAGAGTGCTACTTCACTTAACGCTACCTAGACCCGAAGATGTAATTTATCCCTCTTCAATTTACGAATTTCGATCATGTAGGATTTTTTTTGGTAAACACTTGAATTTGTAAAAGTTACAGGAATATTAAAAATCACTGATATAACAATGAATGTAAAAAAAAATCCTGAAGAGAAAGTATTAGTTTAGAAGCTTTTAACCTTTATTTACGTAATGGAGCAGTCATTATTACTTGTCAGTAGCATTTGTCGTGATTCCCGTCTTATTAAGGTAAGTCACCTGTGCGTAGTACTAACAAAAGTTCAGATTAACTTTTTCCATGTATTTAACTTTATGAAACGTTCAAACTTTCAAAAACCACTTTGTGTGTGAAACTAAAATATCTACATATATGTATCTACATATTTTAACATTACTATAAAAATATATATTATTAAGTGTGCGTGAGTGTGAGATAGGGACCATGCATGATCATGATCATTGAAAGGAAAAAAAATCATTCGTATTCTATTCTATACTTTATGACAAAGGAAAGTTATAACAAGAGAAATAACTATTGTTCTCAACTTGTAAAACAAAATTTGATATAGCTCTTATTCTCAAAACAAAGTTTAATTTCATATTTGGAGCTTAAGACGATTGGATTGGAGATTTGATTCTGTACAAAAGAACAAATTATTGTAAGTGTGTAATCGAACTTTCCGGATTATTTTAGTTAACTCATAAACTAAATAATATGCTTCTATTCATAATTACCTTTCAAGATACTTATGCTCTGATTGTTTGACGAAATTGTAGGAAACTTTAATCAAAAGCAAGTCAGAACTTGTAGGACGAAACAAAAGGATTGAATGAATTTGACTCGATGTCAAAAGTATATCAGGAGACATTATAGTCTAATTAGAACTTAGAACTAAGCTTTTTGAAATGATGAGAAGGGCCTGGAGTTGAGGAAGTATTTTTTGTCCTCTTTGATGTATTATTAGCTCTAGAATTTCTGACGTACGAAATATTAAACTTTATGATGTAGCCGTTTAATTAGAGATATGCATAATAAACTGATCAATGTTTGGTGCTAGATATAAGGTCTGTTTAAATCTTAAAGAACGAAAAAAAACCGAGAGGCTGAATTGCTTAAATTCAAGTTTGAATGTTTGAGGAGATAAGATAGCATGAGCAAATTAAACAAAGAATTTTAATTAGATAAAAGCATTTAAATGTTATATAAACACTAGTGGTATAAATATTCATCAATTAAATGTGCATGACTTTATGACTGTTACACGTGAATAATGAAATATGCATGTGTATATTTCATACACTATAAGTTTATTGGTTGAGAAAATGAGTAACGTGTGACGTACTCCCACTAGGAAACAATGCTTCAGTTGTCAATTTCATTTCTCATGCATAATATAAAACATTTAAGGCTAGCCGTTGCGTATTAACGTATTTTGCTAATAACTTTGGACTGGATTAAAATTTTAAAACCATCTTTAATGCACCTGAAAGAGCAGCTTCC
>JAHZMX010003283.1:0-16329 GCA_027743895.1 Seira musarum
CTCAACCTTCTTATCTTTTCTCTGTCCGCGATAACATCACTGCAGTTTCACCATTTCTCTAAGGATAGCAGCTTTGGTAGTAACAAAAGACAAATGGAATGGAAAGGAGTGGAACGGGAGCTCGTGCAAAAGGTCTGTTCATCGAATTTTCCCACCGTTTGAAGACCATTCCAGCGGACAATAACAGCTGAACCTAGGGTAGAGTTAAGGGTATCGCAATAAAATAAGTAGCTCTGATCACATTTAATGTAGAGAACTAGGCCCAATTCTGTTGTCTCAATTGAATTACATAACCCGGTAAACACGAAGTGGTCATCGAACTTTCCAACAACGTTGTCCCCTCGAAACTGGGTCAAACAAGACTGCTATAGATCATTATTATTCCAGACAATGTTTTTCTTGATCCAAACTCTCATATAAAATTTTTAATGATCAAAACGATACTCATCAGTCTTTCAATTCTCTTCAAGATCACGTTCCTTTACTTCTTTTTTAAAGACTGAACTTCCAAGTTTTAGAAAATTGAAAATTCAATCTCCTCAATTTTAGGCCTTCTTTCATTTCAAAATTTTTTTCCCGTGAGAAATACCTGCAAAACCTGAGCCTTTCAATGAAATCGGTCATGGATACACGAAATACCGCTCTCCAGCTTTTCTCCATCCACAGCAAAAATGCAAGCCACAAAACCAATCAAATCAACTTTTTGTTGGCTATGATCCCCTAGCTCGCTTGAATGTAGGTTTTAATACCGTTTTTTTTTCATTGAAAAATCAAAAGCAATTTCGCATGCTTTCCTTTTCATCCTTGCTTTTCAAAAGGAAATGGGTTTGGTGCAAAAATGAATATGACGCTGGTTGGATGGCGGGATGGTAACATAGTAATCGTAATATCCAGCATGGGTGGATCAGTAGATGCTAGGTGTGGTCTATCGCCTATCATCAAATCGTACCTCTCATTCTTCATAAAAATATAGGTCGATCGGTATTTTTAATTAAGGTTTATGAACAGGAGAACATTTCCACCACGAACCACTTACTTTCATAACTGCTGCAAAGAAAATTCAAGCAAACTATGGCAGATCTCTTGCGGCAGTGGGACGAAGGCTTGAATGTTTACTTATTATTACGTCATTGCCACTTCCAAAGGTCCCATAAAAACAAGGACCTCATTCATGATTCATTTCTCCCGTTTTAATATTTCCTTCAAGTTTCCTTACCCTTTTTAAGCTTCTCGCTATTCACAAATGCGTAGAGTAAGGATATTACCCATTCAACTGGAGTATCATTTAAAGAGCAGCTCATCCTTTTTTAAAAGCAAAATAGTAAAAATGTATCACCTTGTTTTCCGTTCCTCATTCCAATAAGCCTTCCTCCATTTCAATCCACATTTTCTTTTTAGAATTACCGTATTTTCTGACTTCCCGACAGTCACCACGATTGCCGAAACGTATGAGTGTGTGTCCTTTGTGAGAATTTTATGGGCTCACCAAAAAAAAAGATGAAAGGGAAGTAGAGAGCTTTTCTTCAATACAGAAAATATTCGTGAAAAAAAACTGCGTGAGTCATTGTGCATTGAAAAAGTTCTCCGCAATAAAGGTACCGTTTTCAAAAGCCACACAAGCAGAGTAATAATGCCATCAAGCCTATAACATTAAATCCATTGTAAAAAAAATTCCTTTAAGAAGGACAAGTACAACCTTCCTTCCTTTCATATTTTTTTTTCTTTGCTTTTCAAGCGACGTATTCAAGGAGATCATTTCCAGCTTGCGGCTTCCTTGTCCCTACAGCTTTCACTTTTCTTCTCTCACTTTCAATCTTGTCCCTTGTGCATAGTATGGGCTGCTAGGCTGTGCTGCTTTGAGGCTGTAACTATAAGCTCGCTGGAGTCAAAGTCACATGTGACGCGATAAAACATCTCCGAAGAAAATTGCAAGGAATCAATCCTCACTAAACAGCTCATTTTATGCAAGAAGAAAAGAGAAATTGAAGGTAATGCGAAGAAATTGAATGAGAGCTTGTCGGGTTGTCGTTGACGTTGCCGCTTTTTCCTTCTCTATTCAGTGACAAGGCAGAGCTCAACAAATGTCATGGAGATTATGAGCATTTCAACTATAGCTAATGGCTGATTTCTTGTCCCCAATCTGAAAGTTAATGTACTATTAACGACCAGACAGTATTAGACTCATAATACAAAACCATCTTCGTCACATATTGCATATTACATTCCATTATGCTATCTTACAAACCGTTTTCTTAAAGTAATAATATTCATCAGGTCAAAATTGATGTTAGTGCATAATCACAATTATATAATAGTAAGTTAATGATAACACACGTACTTGTTCTACTTTCCCATTTCAATGAAGAATGAAGCTTATACCAACAAAATTCGAAACTGAGAATTTTGAAGACGACAAAAAAGTATGTACTTTTGCTTTTCACTTTATGCCTGGAAAGAACAAGAAATAAATATATCTCACGAATTTATCTGAACCTTTTTTCAAAGCCAAATTCCGAGTCTTCATGCGACATAGAAACCCGCCAAACATTTACCTACATTTACCACGATACAGCGGACCAAATCTCATTTCCGGGAACCAACAATACATTTTTCATTCATTTTTGTGAGCCATGCATTATAACGAAATGTAGAGTGCTTCGCAAGTATATGCGCTGCTATTCCTAACAAAATCTTCATAGTCAGAATAATACTTACATCAATTCTAGATTACATGCTTGAAATTGAGGAAACTGCAAATGTAAAAAGAATTTTAGTGAATATATATTTTATCAAGAACTGCTCATGTGTTTCTTGAGTTGTCTCTCTTGAATCATTTTTGCCGAGTTTCCACCTGATGGATCTTTAGATTGCATTCAATCCAAGTCTGAATGGGTGTATGTAAATGATTTAAAACATGAAGAAAGAAATCGAAAGTAGAGTAATGCATATTCTAGTTTATTGAAATTTTCCACTCGGTTGGATTCAGCTAAACCTTTCCCGATTCCATGTGAATTGAAGAAAATTCCGAAATAATGGTGTTCGATTAAAGTTTTATGTATTTTTAGCATTACGTTTGCTAACCTTCAATGATAAAGCAGTACTTCAACGCCCACGCAAGTTGGAATCCTTTGTGAATGGAACAATTTTTTGTGCTACACCATTACACAAGTTATAATGCGAATGCAGGACGCAATACGAGTTGCCCAAACTATTACATGGCTGAGCAAAGGCAAAGCGAGTATTGATTTTTACCTTGTTTGTCTGTGCAGATAACTTTCGAAAGAGTTATCAACTGACCACTTGTTCGGAACAATGGTTATTTTTATTCAAAAAAATTGGTCAACAATTAACGGCCATACTAAAGCCAAAGCCAACTTCAATCGAATCAGGTTAGTAAAAAAACCTGCAGTGTGTTACTTTTAAATTCTTCAGGAGTCAGAGGCATGACAGGAGATCATTGACAACACTTTTCAATGTAGCCTGTCATAGCTAATTGGAAAGTGAAAATTGAACAAGAATGTCATTGTAAAATTTTTCAACAGTCAACGGCGGTGGAAAATTTTTTTCCAATGAAATACCTTGTTATTGGTCATTCGAAAAGGGTCCTTGAAACTATTTTCACAAAAATGCAGTTATGGCGTTCCTACGAAGTATCCATGGGTTTCCACAAAGAACTGTTTTTATGACAGCTAATCAATCTTGACTTAAATTAACCGTAACTATAACGACAATATACTCTACCAACTTGTTTATTCACGCCTTATCCTTAGCTAAGACGTTATTATACTTGTTCAAAGCCGTATTTCAAGATGGTGCTTTATTATGCTGTACCAGTCAATTCACGACTAGACTTCAAACGATTTCCCTCGTATCTTACAATTAGAATTCCAAGGAATATTGCAGCATCCTTGAGCATTGAGGCATCCTTGAGTCAGTAAAAAGCTAAAGGTGTGACATATGATTTAAAAAAATATATCTACAAAATAAAAGCCTCGTGGATTTTGGTTGTTATCGGCAACCATTCGTTGAGCACATTATTCTATTAAAATTACCACAGATGCCTTATTTTTTTTTTATTTAAAAAAATGAAGAAAGCCTCCTTCGCACTGCCTTTAGCTTTCGTTTGGCACCAAAATCATAAAAATCCGTTGAGCCAATCTGGCAGAATCCGTTACCCGCCGTAACGAGCCTATTTGTAATGTCAGGCTCTACAGGGTCAACTTAGGAAGCTGATGGGTACTTACTCACTCCAAGGTGTCCCATTTGATGCTGCAATACTCCTTGAAATTCTAAGATACGTGGAAACCGATTGAAGTCTAGTCGAGAATTGACTGCCGGAACATTTTTTTGCATTTCAAAATGCTTGAAGACAATGTTGTACGAAATAAAGAATTTTTTAAAACTTGTTTTCAAGTTGTGATTAACTTCGGTATTTAATACGTTTCTTTGACTGACTCTTTTCTAACATTGCTTTTTGCTTTAATAAGCACGCTACCTATTCACACGTCGAGATTTATGTAGAAGTATGGAATGTAGATTGCTGTTGTGAATTTAATGATTCTCGGTTTTCACTTCATAAAGTGCATTGGGCAGATGAAAGTCTGAAGGGAAACAGGCGCCATCCTACAACAAAGAATCAAAAGTAATTGAGAAAGCTGGCAAGTTTTTCCAACAACATGAAATCTTTCTTCTGAGAGATACGAAAAGATGGAGTAAATATGTCAATTCTTCCTAAGTTTTCCCCCATGTCGAAAAGTGTCAGTTAAAACAGAACCAAGTGTCGAAATTCTTTACCCAATAAAACTTTTGAACAAATGCAAGGAATTATTTTTTAAAGTCCATTAAAGAGTTAATGTTAATAATTACGTTAATACGCAATAAAGTCTTGTAAGTTTCGTAAGTTTCAGTTTACATAAATAAGGTTGATAAATAATTGATTGCAAGAATTAATCCGTTGAAGTAAGCATTTTAAAACCAAGCTATTATTTACATTAGCAAAATCCACGAATTGAAAAATGTACAATTCATCTAGGTGGAAATGGTTATATTTTACAATTTTAACGCTGACTATAGTTCCATACATTTGGTTGTATCAAAATATTGGTATAAATGAGCAAAATTGCATTTTTGTAAGGTTGCGCTATAATCTGTATCAATTTCTCAATGGAAATAGTACAAATGATGAAGACCATAAAAAAATGGTTAACTTTGCATTTTCAACAATACAAAGATGTAGCAGGTGAGAACGTCTGACCCACTGGAATAACCTGATTCTTTTTAAAATTCGAATTAAACTGTAATTGAATGTATAAATTCTAGCAATAAAAAGACATTTAGAATTCTGATGTGGACAAAGTGGTACGGTGAAGCCCCAAACGGGAGTCATAATTTGTTTGGTAGCTTGTCAAGATCACGACTATGCGACGATTTAAATCCCATAATCACTTGGAATAGAGCAGATTACGATGATGCAGATGTAGTCATTTTCCAACAAACAGATCTGAATTTTTCGTGAGTTAGACATTAATTGTTATTAATTGAGTCGCAATTAAAAGTGTTGTTTGTTTGTTTTTTTTCTCTCAATAGCACAGAGCTACCAAAATACAGAAATCCTCGAGTCCCCTGGATACTGGCAGTACAAGAAGCTCCGATAGATTTTGATTTCAAAGATAGCTCTGACTTCAACGGTGTATTTAATTGGACTTGGAGTCTCCGCAGTGATTCCGAAATTCATGCAAAGTTTTCAGATATGGTAAAACTGCACAGTTTTCCTGATTTAAAATGGAAATACGGCAGTAATTTTTCAAAGGAATTTATGAGGTATACATATTTCATAACATTAAGAAATTGATTTCGTTTTTGTTTTTGCCTCGTGTGAGGTTCTGTTTCATTCAGAGTTAATTTTTTCAGGAAAAAGACTCAAATGGCAGCTTGGGTTGTTTCAAATTGTCATCCCACAAGGAGCAAGCATGGTAAATTTGCAACTACGTTGTTGAAGCATGGTGTGAATTTTACGATATACGGAAACGAAACACTGAACGATTGCAGTGACAACTTTCCATATAAACGTTGTCCTCAAGACGGAATTGGAGAATCCTGCTTTAATGAGTTGGGTCAAACGCACAAGTTTTATTTTGCGTTTGAAAATTTCCTATGCATTAAATTCATGACGGAGAAGCTGTTTTGGGGATTATTCTATTCAATGGTACCAATTTATTACGGACTTGCGGACGACATAAGAGAGCGAGTTCCTCCAAACTCATACATTGATGCAATGGCATTCAACACGACTAAAGAATTGGCAGAGTATCTGAACTATTTGAACAGTAACGATAAAGAATATTTTAAGTATTTTGAATGGAGACAAAACTACTCGGTTGATGTATCGGATTTCATTGCGTTGAAAAATTTGTATCATTGTTCTGTCTGGAAAAAAATGAGTGAACTCGTTGAAATTTCAAATACCATTTCCATGCGCAGAACTTATCATGAACTGGATGAGTGGCTAAGGACGTTTTATAATTCGAAACTGAATAAAACTTGTGGTATCTGTTTAAAAGAGCAAGAAACGTCAATAAAGAGGCCAAGTCAAAATCGGATATTCTTTTACAACAACCTAAGTAGATGCAATGAACAGAAACCTGAAGTTAGGTTTGAAGAAAATAAAAATAAAATAGACATTGATTGGATAGATTAGTCAATTTTTTTACCTTAATAACTCTGTTATATTTATTTTTAAACGATTAAAATACCCGTAATTTTTTTTGAATTTTGTGTCAACGATAAATTACATAATATTTACAATTCATGAACAAGTAGACTGGCTACTTTCACAGCCATATGTGAGCAATAAGGTAGTGAGCCATGAGCATAAAGTTTCAAGAAAATCCGTTGCGGTTTGTCTTGAAACAAGGAAAAAGGATCCGATTCTGAGACGTAATGGCTGAATAGATGCCATCATAATGTTCTGCTCCTTCCTCACTTTAGTTGGAATCATTTGACAGAGATCTTTCTGAATGAATTCATTGGAGCTGCACATGCGACTAACCTTACAGAGTCCGAGTGATGTGAGACTAATGCAGAATGTTTCGGCCAGCGACAAGATCATGGAAAATATAATGCCCAGTTCTCCATAAAACTTGATGACTGTGAAAAGGCCTAATGAGGAAATCATTGTTGTCACGGATAGAAGCACAGGTAGAACGAGTGACTCCATTATCGCCTTATAGCTAGCAACGGTGATGTGGATTTCATTGCAGCATTTTTGGACAAACTTGAGCTCATCGATTCGTGTAGATGATGTTGTAAGGCAAGTGACCTTGTGTATGCGGCATCTATTTTTATTGCAAAATATATATACATATTATCAAATACATATTAATATTTCTTTTGATGTTCATAAAAGAAAGGGTTACCTCATGCTTTGTGAAAGTTTCTCAACAACTATTGTGCAATCAACGATGAAGAAAGTGTAAAATCCCATGATAATTAGGAAGGTGTAGAGGGCATACAGGTCCATGAAAAGGAAGATGAGGTCATATGATATGTAGTAGTAGTAAAGAGGGCCATGGTTTTGAAAATGATGGTTGGGTGTAGGTCCTGAAATAATGTTTGATCTGCTTCTGCTTAAAAGAGGTATTGCGGACACAACGAGAAAATGAAGTGTTCTCATGTATCCCTTCCAGAATATTTCCAAGAGTTGAATTGTGCTTCGAGTATCAAATTCTTGAGCTAGAAAACAATAATTATGAATATATTAGGTTTAGAACCATATTCATAATATTATATTTTAGGAATTTTTGTAAATGAATGCATTACCAACCTATCTCAGTTCTGACACGACTCAGGTACGTATTCATGAAAGCAACGATGTCTTCTGCGTGGTAAACATTGTTCACAGACAGAAGCAAAGCTAAAGCAAACAAAACAAAGAAAAGACACTCCACAACTGAATGAATTTTATTGCGATCTTCAAGAAATTCTTTCCTCAAACTGAGATAAAACTTTAGGCTAGCATAGCCAAATACAAAAACAAAATTGCATATAAAATATGCACGGCCTGAAGCATTGCTCAACTTGAGGCAGCGTTTCTGGTAGTCCCAGTCAAAGGGAAGGAATCTGAGACGAGTTCCGATTCGAAGGAGGATGCTAAGAGCTCCAGATACATGAGAATCTGGCTTGGAATCATCTTCAAAAATAATGATGGAATGGTTGATTGGTGAGGAATATTTGGTTTGTGGGGAAATTTTCAATTTCATGACAGGGAAAAAGGTTGCTGATTCATGGACTGGGGGATTTCAACGAATGATTTATGATAACCAAATAAAATGAACAAGGAAGAGGCTTGAATACTTCTATGATCCCATACATAAGTACGTGTGCGTAGGAAAAGTGCGTGTGCGTGTTACTATAAATTAGATTATGACAGTCTCATCGGAGAAATGTGTTGAAGAAACGGGAAACGCATATAGTTCATTTCACTTACCCACGTGCCGGAGGATGAGCTTAAAGTAAAAGTGGGACAAGATTCAACAGGTACTGCAGGAAAATGGACCTGATATTGAATAATTTATAGAAGTTTCCAGTGAATGAAAAACGTCTCCACGTGTGCTTCGTTGGAAGTGGACAAAAACTAATATGTTCGAGATCGGCAATTTAATGAAGATAGACACATGAAATCTTATTTGTTCTTATGGAATATAAGAAAAGCTTGTCCGCAATCAAAAGGTCAATGATCGATATATTTATTTTTCCAGGGGCGTTTTAAACTATATCGTAAACATTTGTTAAGCATAACATTTAATTAATACACCTTTTAGTTTGAATTCATGAAATCTGAAATAACCAGGTTTGATAATGATTTAAATGACACCACAATCCTAGTATTGAGTGCGCGCAATTACCTAGTCATCAAATGATAAGAAAATGGAAACCCTACTTTATTTTTAAGAGTTTTACAATCGTTTTTTATCAATGTGTCCTAACTTCGAGAAAAGATAACGGATCTAGCTTTTAATAATTACTAGCTTTTACCAAGCTAACATTTACTTAGCTTTTCCAATTACTAGGACTTGCTTTGAGAGGAGATGGAAGCAAATGTATAGAGGATTGTTTGAACAACTTTTTGCACGCACCCCGTCTCGGTTTATAAATACTATTGCTGATCACGATTTGGCACAAGATACTGAAATATATTACATGCTATATATCTCTAGAATAGGATGAACTACATGACACATAACAATAAATGAAATGCATATATTTATTGGTTATATAATTAAATGGGATAAATAAGGAAAGTGTAGAATACTACACTTGTTTCACAATTTGATAACCAGTGAAATTCTTGCAATTTTTTTTCTTATCTATTATATATACCATCTGTATTTAAATCTCTGAATTTACTTTTATTGATACGTTAAAAAGTTTCATATAATATGTCATTGTCATTCACATAATATGTATTTTAGAGATTTTCCGCTAGTAATTGCTATTTATCTGTATTATCAAATATTCGACTAAATATTTTGCTAAATATTCATATCCGCTCTAAAAAGTATGGATAATGTATCTCTTTGTGGCAGTACTTTTTGTAATATTAATTTCTGGGACATTGAAACTGTTGAGCCGTTACAAATTAAATTCGTGAATATTAATTAATTGTTTCCCATTTTTACTTGATGGGTTCTGAGCAGGTACTTATGCATTAAATATTCTTTTTCCGTATTTTATGGAATTCTATAACACATTCATTTTCTTGGCTCAAATCGTTTGGCAGATTTGCCCAGTGCTTTAGTCCTGTAAGGTTCCCAAAAACTCTAACTTTTGACTTTCTTTTCAACTATGATTTTAGATAGAAAAGCACAACGCAATACATAAATTGCAAGGTATGGATAATGTATTTCATTTGATTCCCCTCCGACTCTCATCGTCTATGTATACAGAGGTAATAATCGATTATCAACTTTTCCCATTTTTTTCTGGTATAGTAGAAATGGAAAATAAGCTCTGAATAATTAAAGACTTTCCCTAGCTGAACGCACCAACATTGGTATTATTTGAAATAATATTCTATTCTATTCTACTAGTTCAGCTAGTCGTATAATCTTCCAAGTCCACTCCATACAAGAACTATAGGAAGTCTATTCACGTGAAAAGACTTGTAGTGGTGTCATTTTTATAGTAGTCCATTGTAGTCCACTTTCATGGACGTTATGAAATGCAAAAAACAAACATTTTCTTTCCTGCTTCAGGATTCGACGCACGAGCACTTTGCACGCTTAACCTCAACCCAATTGCAAGTTTCGTAGTTTTATTTTTGCTATCATAGACATATAATGAAGTAAAAAATGAAGGCATTTTTAGCCAGAGCTCATCCTGTACAGAAGTGGGTTTTTTATTTCGTTCGTATCGTGTGAGTCAACCAGAAGGCGGCTTGATGTCGCTGGACAAAATAAAAAATCGATGTGGGGCATGTACGAGAGGAGTAGGAAACGGAAATGATAGGATATTTACCTAATTGCTCTTCGTCGGCGAGTTTACACAGAGAAGTGAAAAAGGATGTTTGCATAATGCATTGCATTTTGTTCTTACTCCTCTTCAACCATCTCCATTTGTCCATTTATTGTCATTATCATCAAGCATCAAATGAATCCACAATACAAATTCTACAGCTTACGTAGTACTTTTAGTTCGAGCATATTCTCGTGAAGCACTTTTTACGAAACATTAATCCCGAAGCGGTGATGATGATGAGTAATTTTATGTGAAAATGTCATTCCTATTTCAATAATCCGGCAGACAAAGAACTGTGATGTGTGAGCAACAGTCTACACAAACTAACAAGTATATGACCCTATTCGAACCTAGCTAGTTTATGGAATCATCATGAAGGAAAAAACCGGAAAGAAATGGAATTGAATTAGGCTGTGTATGGAAAAGAAATCGGCAATAAGCGCTTAATGTTATGTGCATATACATACACAAATGTGTTTGATTCTCTTACTTAAAAGCGAGCATTATGTAGTTCGTCGGAAAGTATTGCACAAGACAAGCTTTCACTCGGAAAAATGGTAGGGGGAAGGAAGAGAAAAACGCAAACAGAGTGACAAGACAAGACACTAAACACTCCATCAGGTAGTTTTTTTTTGGCAAACCAAAATCATCAAAAGGTTCGACATTACGAATGAAAATGAATCGCATTGGGTTAAACTAGAAGTTTCTCATATGGAAATGTGAACGGGAGACAAGGCTTGGATAGCTTTAAAAGCTAATAAAGAGCTAGGAGTCGAGCGTGGAAGAACGCTCTCTGTTCTGAGGTTTTAATCCATCCCGAAAAGGGGGAATTATAAGAGGCAAAGTTTTAGTTTGCGTAACATACAAAAACTGGGGAAAGTACGAGAAGTAATAATGAAGTCAAAGCGTATTAAATTCCGTGACACAAATAGTGGAGACAACTAATAGTAAAGGTGAGAGGAAGGCAATGCTCGAGTAGTCACATCGTTCTTTGTATGTCATAATATTCGTTGTTGATACGAGCACTATACAAGTTTTCCATATGAATTCTTTAGCGTTGGCCTTGTCTTATTTTGACTTGTCCCCATAAGAGAAAATCTTACTCATAATGGAAATCTGTCTGCTTGGGTGAAAATGGACTTTTTAATCAATGGATTGCATAGTTTTGTAGTAATTGTTTAATGGTTTACCAATTAATTCAATATTTGTGGATTAAAAAATCTCATTGTACGTTGTGTAAACAATGGCCTTAGAAGTATTTGAGTGGAAGTAGAATAATTGAATTGTTGAGTGAAAATGACGTTGTAAACTAACCAAATGGAGAAGGAAGATAAGCCAATCTTCAGGCCTTTCACCAGAGAATCCCTCATTAACATTGAGGCTCGTATTGCGGAGGAATATGCAAAGAAAAAGGAGCTGGAAAAAAAGCGAGCAGAAGAAGGGGTAATGTGAAACAGCTTTTTAATATATTTACTCTATTCGCTTCTAATCGATTCCAAATAAACCAGAAATAAATTGATATAATAATAGCAAAGTATACAGTGACATTGTCGTATTATGATGACTTTTTTCTATTGAAACTTGCAAATTGAAAGAAAAAATTGGGATGCCTATTCATCCATTAAGATTCTGTTAAATCATTGGAACATTAAGATTTCATCCGTTTTGTCTTTATGAATTTACAGAAAACGCGATACGAAGACGACGATGAAGATGACTTTCATGCTGACCCGTACCTCGAGCAGGTAATCATCATGGCAAGGAGTATTGCCAAATTCAAATAATTACATTTTTTAAATTTGAAAATCAGTTTTGCAGTCAATCCTATTGCTTTATTCGATTAGGGCATGCCTTTACCAATTAGGATGTCCGCTGCATTTGATCCGGAACTGGCGGGGGTTCCGCTTGAAGGTCAGAATAAAAATTCAAACTCTATGTAAACTAAAATGAAAATCGCAACTACATAGAATGTCCGCTGCATTTGATCCGGAACTGGCGGGGGTTCCGCTTGAAGGTCAGAATAAAAATTCAAACTCTATGTAAACTAAAATGAAAATCGCAACTACATGGACAAAGCATTTTTAAGAATAAAAAATTGTAGATTGTCTATTTGTTTTTGCAATCTATTTTTCCATCAACAATGGTTATTAATGGAGAACGGAATCGTATGTATTTACATATTACACAAAAAATATGTACGATAAGGACAAAATATGTAAGGTAAAGTGGCCGTCAAAAGTCTTTTTTCTTATGGATTCGTCAAGACCCAAAATCTCAGAAACGTACTGTTAGCGCCGAGTAATATGTAAATACATACGATTCCTTTCTCTAGTTATTAATTAGAAAATTATTATCCAATTGTAATTCGTCAAGACCCAAAATCTCAGAAACGTACTGTTAGCGCCGAGTAATATGTAAATACATACGATTCCTTTCTCTAGTTATTAATTAGAAAATTATTATCAAATTGTAAATATTTTCTATTGTTCATTTGACAGATTTTGATTCATTCTACCAAAATGTTGCCGTAAGTATAGTACAATCACACATTTAAGACATGAAGTTGATAAAATTGTTTAAAATTGAAATTCTTTTTCAGACGTTTGTCATCGTCAGTAAAAAGAAAGACATCTTCAGGTTCAGCGCGACCAAAGCAGTCTATCTGCTTAGCCCATGGAATCCAATAAGAAGGGCTGCAATTGGAATGTACAAGCGTTTTTACACCTGTACAGTTGCACTGTTTATATATTAATTATTAAAAATGATGTTGTTATTTTTTTAGACTCACTCACTCACTTTTTACCTTATGTATAATCTCAACGATCTTGACAAACTGTCTAGTGATGATCATGCCATCGACTCCGGTCACGGAGTCAACAGAGTAATTAACTACTTCTGAAGAACTTGAATGTATTATTTTTATCACGAATCTATAAAAAAATGTTGTATTTTTTTACATTCCCAGAGTTCTGTTCACTGCAATCTACACGTTTGAATCCGCAGTGAAAGTGATGGCAAGAGGTTTCATCTTGGAACCCTTTACGTACCTTCGTGATGCGTGGAACTGGTCAAACAAAAACAAAAAATTAAAAGATAATATATGATAATGAGTTAATAAATAAGATCTCCTTAAAATTTTTCATTTCAGGTTGGACTTTATTGTAATTACTCTGGCGTATGTGACCATGGGTAAGTTCATATTCCTAAGACGCATGTGCTTAAGATAAGCGAGTTTCACTGAAGCGAACCCTACTCGGGTATTTGCAGTTCTCACAATTTATGAATAAATGAATTCACTGCAAAACAAACAGCAATAATTACGGTAATCTGAATCATATTTCTTTATCAATCTTAACTTAAAGATAAATCCTAATTCTAACATTTGTGGAAAATTCAACTAATTGGCATTCTCTAGATCCTGAGAAAGGTTGGACCCTTTGTGGAAACTCAACTGGGGCAGGGTGAGACGAACTTGGAAATTAATAAAATTTTTGAGCCGCTTTAAAAACTATTGTCAAATGATTATAGTGGGTGCCCAGAAAATTTTACTTGCATCCAAGGGCATGGTAAAAACCCGAACTACGGATACACATCCTTTGACTCATTTGGTTGGGCTTTGCTCTCTGCATTTCGACTCATGACGCAGGATTTCTGGGAGGGCTTGTATCAACAGGTCTTAAAAATTCCATCGATGCACAAAAACAATGCTTCTTATTCTTTTGATATAGAAATATTACGCTTACGCAATACGTACTATATGTGATAGATACTTCGTGTCTCTGGTCCCTGGCATATGCTCTTCTTTATCGTCATCATCTTCCTGGGATCATTCTATCTTGTCAATTTGATCTTGGCTATTGTCGCAATGTCTTACGATGAATTGCAAAAGAAAGCAGAAGAGGAAGATGCTGCAGCGGAAGCTGAAGCAGAGGCGATGAAGGTAAGAAATTTATAAAAAAACAAATGACTTAGATACGACTAGAAAAATTGTTGACCTTGAAATGTAGGCTGAAGCAGAGGAAGCTGCCAGACTTCAAGCGGAAGCAGAAGCAAGACAAAATTTTGGTAATGGTGGAGGAATGGATGAGTTTGATGGAGATTCCATCGCAAAACGATCCTATTCAGGAAGAAGTTATGAACAAACCAAAGATGATAATGCATCTGTACGTTCCGAATTTGGAGAAGAGACTTTGGTAGGAAACAGTTTCAGCAACAAGAGTCGAAAGGCGAGTTGAGTAACATTTTGGAGAATCCATAACACTTACTTATATGTAAAACTTAATTTAACATTATACCAATATAAAAAAAATTAGACCAGTCTCAGTCTTCCCGGCTCACCCGGATCAACACTCCGACAAAGGCAATCAAAGAGTGGAAGGCGTCGTGATGAAAAGGTTCTGTCAACGTACATGGATGCTCAGCAGCATCTGCCTTACGCTGATGACTCAACAGCAGCAACTCCACTTTCCGAAGATAATGGTGCGATCATCGTTACAAATTATGGAAAGGGTAAAACAAATGCTTGACGCTTTGTAGTAGAAAATTCCAATCGTCCTTGCCCATTAGATCCTTTGCAAGCGCTAAAATTTTAGGTCTAGGATCATGCAATTCTTCAACGTACAATTCTCACGGTTCAAGAATGACTTTTACTTCTGGTATGGATATCTCAGGTCGCGGTACATTTGGAGGCAGTCAGCCTATGGTCATCACAAAAGAATACCAAATGAAACAAAGAATGGCAAAAAGCTACAGAAATGTAACGGTTCGTTTGTTTACCCTTTCATATTAATTTGACGCTGCCAATTGATGCCTCTACAGAATTTGGATGGTTATTCTATTTTTAATAGGATTCTGAAGGTGGTGGTTCAAGTGCTCAATACGAAGACTTTCCACGAAGGGGCAGCAAATATGCTGCTGAGAACCATGACCTCTCCCATTCTGAGGTTCCTTATCAAAGGGATCAAGTTATGGTGGATATGAGCGGTAACTCTTGTAAATTAAAAAGTTTTCAATTTATCAATGCCTTGATACATAATTAACGATTAATTTTGTAGACATGATGGTGCTCAATGAAATCGTTGATCAAGCAGGAAGGGAAAAGTCGTATGAGTATTAGTAGCCGAATTAGCGAAATCTTGGAGGAAAATGCACCAAAACCAAAACTTCGAGAAAGAATCGTTAACGGCTTTATGAAATTGTAATATATTATATTTTAAAAAATGAGTGATAAGGCGCATCATTTAAATTATTGATTCGTATCTCTTTTTAGCATCGACATGTTCTGTATATGGGATTGTGGATTTCCCTGGAGCTATATTCAAAAATGGGTTGAATTTATCGTATTTGACCCTTTTGCCGAGTTGCTTATTACTGTTGCAATTGCAGTGAACACTCTGTTTATGGCCCTGGATCATTACGGACTAAAAGAAAATGTAAAAATGGCAACCACCCTGAAAATCGGAAATACTGTTTTTTCGTCAATTTTCGCCGTAGAATGTGCCATGAAACTGATTGCAATGAGCCCTAGGTTTTACTTTACTAACGGTTGGAACATTTTTGACTTTATTATCGGTGAGTTCATGCTCTATTGCCTATTTTTTAATTTGATTAAATAGTTCTATTCTTGAAATTCTATTAAATTTAAGTTTGACCTCAATTAAGTATGTAATGCTAACAATTACAGTGGCGCTGTCCCTATTGGAACTTTTATTTGAGGATGCTGGACTTCCAGGGATTTCGTGAGATTTAAACTAACACATTTAATTTTGTTGATAAAAATTAAATAGTTTTATATTCCTTTTTATTATATTATTC
>JAHZMX010003285.1:0-19630 GCA_027743895.1 Seira musarum
AAATGAAAATGCAATTAAGGGATATCGTTTTAATGAGAATGAGAATGAAAGCAGACAACAGAACAAACAATAACCAAAGAATAATAGGTATAAGCGCACTTGTATAAGAAAACAGCAATCTCACAATGGCCGGATGTTACTGGAATTATCTTTAATTGGAGAAACCTGAAAAAGTGACATTCAGTTCACTTTACTTTTAAAGGTTATGAAAGCCCATCACGAAATACATGAACGGTTGTATGAAATTAAATTAATTAATTCCAGTAAAAATCAGAATTGAACATTTAGCCTTCCTTCGCGTTTTATTTTTTATTGAATAATTTATGTAGTCAGTTTCAACCGGAGATATCAATCAAAATGCATTAAGAAACAAGGTCGCTTATTATAATTTCAATTTTATTCATTGTGACATGTATTCAGGATGAAAAATTCAGAAAGATTGGACTCAATCCATTGAATTTAATTTAATATTGAGGCGAAAAAATGTGGATGATGCCTTCATCACACATGCATGATAAAAAAATACTTATGCATAATTTTGAATGTTATTTCATGTTAAAGAAATCAAGAATGGCAAGCTGGGGTGTAATCTGTTGCTGAGCAGAAGACACTGTCACCACAGCCAGTCTGTGATAAGATAATTTGCATGAAAATACAGCTGATGCAGCTTCATCTAATGAATGAAAATGAAGAAATTTGGACTTTTGCACACCTTTATCCAACCACACAAGCTCAAATTATAATTTCAATTTTATTCATTGTGACATGTATTCAGGATGAAAAATTCAGAAAGATTGGACTCAATCCATTGAATTTAATTTGATATTGAGGCTAAAAAATGTGGATGATGCCTTCATCACACATGCATGAAAAAATAATACTTATGTATAATTTTGAATGTTATTTCATGTTAAAGAAATCAAGAATGGCAAGCTGGGGTGCAATCTGTTGCTGAGCAGAAGACACTGTCACCACAGCCAGTCTGTGATAGTGATAAGATAATTTGCATGAAAATACAGCTGATGCAGCTTCATCTAATGAATGAAAATGAAGAAATTTGGACTTTTGCACACCTTTATCCAACCACACAAGCTCAATAAGCAATTTTTGTGAACTTTAAAAAGGAATCACGGGGTTTAATTAATTAACATTCAGAATGGAAATGAAGGATGTTATGATGATGATATATGATGAATGATTGCTCTGTCTACATAAAGTATTTATGATAATGGGGTAGATATTCCTTTCGTTTCACCCTTGCACAAAAAGTGCAAATGCAGCAAAATCACTATCAATGACTTCTTCCGCACTGTCTTCGTCAACAAGTTTTCTCAGAGGTCACGTCTTCTCATTGACTTGACTCGACAGAAAAACTCGAACCCAATAAATGCCATAGGTCATTTTGGCAAATAAAATTAGACTGAAAATTGCAATTCTATTTTTGTTCAGAATCGAAAGATTGACAGAGCAGAGCATCGTGGGGGAGAAACAAGAAAATCATACTGGCTTATCTTGTACATCCATATACATAAGTATACATGATGTCATAATCATTTCAGAGTTCAGCTTTGACAAAAAAAAATAGTTGAAAATGATTCTTAATTTTTGCTGTAACGTAAGGAGGATGTGATTTTAGAGATAAGAATATAACCTTCCCCCCCCCCCCCAACCAAAAAAGTTGACAAATCAGAGTTGGTGCTATCTTTTTCACTTTATATGTGCTTCCAATCTCCAAAAAAGAAGCTACCTCATCATCATTACCATTATCATTCATTATTATAGCATTTCAAAGCAAGTGATGCGAATATAATGTAATGAGAAGAAAATGATGATGAGACGGTGAGTAAAGAAATACACGCACTCTTCTCAAAAAAGCATTCTGTTTTTTTGAAAATAGAATCACATTTTTATGCAATCAAGTGATGTTTTGTTCATCAAAGAGGATGCAAATATGATAATAGTATATCTATCTTGGCTTGGAAAGAGTGCAATGCGATGGCAAAATGTATAATCTTTAAGGTCATTCACACACGTCAGCAGAAATAAGAAGTGTGCATGTTGATCTCTTCAAGAAAATTGTTATCTTTAAACAGAAGGCGAGATAATGTTGAACTGAACATGGACAATTTATGCAAACTTAACTCATCCGAAAACCGCAGTCTACTGACATGATCATTTTCTAAGTGTTTGACGCAATAGCGCTATTAAGTCAGACGCAGGAGAAAAATACGACGAATCTATCTGTGCATTTGACAGGAACATAAAATCACATAACTGTACTTTGTAGGAATCAAAATAAAGTTTAATTGAAAGCTAGAGAAACGAACCTTTTTCCTTCAATCTCTCACTAAATCAGACGGATTGTTTTACTCCTCGACCGTAATAAAATCAGAGCTGAGATCTGAGAAAGACAGATAATGATGCCACTCATTATGTGCAGTTTACTGTACATTCCTCTTTCGCCTTTTGTCGAACTCTTGCTATTACTTACAACACGGCATAATGCAAACGACAGTGCAAAATATAATGAGCATGCATGTTTATGTGGTAAAAAAAATGCAAGAATGGAACGATCTTCTACACCACATTGCTCAGCAGATTTATCATTCATCCAGACAATATATTTATCCGCTAATTAGTTTGACCTTCGCCTTGATGCTTTTATTATTGAAATTCATAAACCTGCTAATATAGTCGTTTGGTAAACGTAAGTAAACTAATATTATCTTGGCTTAGGATAACTTATTTTTCTCAAGTTGAGTATTTTATTACTTCATTGTTCAACCTAAGTATTCCTACTTTTTAAAGATAAGAAATATATATGATGATGAAATACGACATATTTATTTCAGTTTTAACGTCTGGCTTATATTTTGCGCATGATTTTACTTCACGTTATATTGAAATACGGAACTTTTAAAACAATTTAAGAAAAAACATATTCTCAGATTTTTCATGCGATTTCCCATTTCATTAAATTAAGAAACGAGGAAGATTGTAAACATTGGACACAGAACCGTTTTTGACTGTTAACTCTGAACATGCTTCCAAAAATTAAACAATTTTATGTGCGCGCAATTACAGTGGAAAAAGAACTTTAGAAGGCTAGTAATAAGTATTATAACTTGCTCGCTTGCGGTTATATACAAGGCTGAGCCATGTTGACTTTGACATGATAAAATAAAACTCGAGTTAAGTCAATGTTTACACAAAAAGGGTAATTAATATAAGTACAAAATGGAAAAATTGTAGCTCCATGTTTCTAGGCTTGAAACGTGCGTTATCTCCTTAAGAAAGATCAGAAAATGTTTTACTAAATTTAGGAACTTTACAAAGGCCATAACATTTTTCTTATCGTCTCAGATTCGCAATAAAATTATGGGTACAATGAAAGATGACCTTGTTCATCATGGGCAACCAAAAAGAGGGCTATCTTTTCTTTTACTAAATTGTGATGGATAAGAATGATTATGGCGAGCCAGAAAAATACAGCTTTCATAAAAACTAAATTGTAAATAGAATATAAATTACATAAAGCAAAGCTAGCACATTCCTGTGGAGAATACCCTAAAGCAATATTCAAACTTTACTCATGCAGCAAGTCCAGAAATCTAGTATGTAGTGTTTTCTATGGCATTAAATCGGATCAACTAGATTTTTTCACTCTCAATGCAATAAGCTTATTTCATGAACAATTTATGGACAATACAATATACAAAATCATTTCGCCTTTGTACTATTCACTGGGAATTATGTAAATGCATGGATTTGAAAACATTTTCTGCCAATCCAAATGCTGGAGGTGGATATTTTTTAATGAAATTCTGTCTAGTCCGATTATGTGAAGGGCATTATTAAGTATGTGTAACAGAACAGGATGAGCTCATCCGTCTTAGATCGGAGATTATTGTGATCCATCATATTTCAGTACAAAATAGCATGTTTTGATACTATTCTTCGTTCTTCTTTGAAACATTCTTTACAAAAAATCGAATAGATATGCTTCACATTCTGCAACAATGTTCTCACTTTCAGACTGGATGTAATAAGGCGGGTGCCATAAATAATGTTATACATATATACTTTATCACCACTACATCCACCTTTTGGCTGGACCATTCAATTTTTTCTCCCTTCAGGACAAACGATGATAGAACAGGTGGATAAATAAAAAGGAAAAAACGTATTACGTCGTAATAATATATTCTATTATTCTTCATGACCATAACACTAACACTACTCCTCTAACAACAAAAAACGAAACGAGAAATTGTTTGAAAACCTGTTTCCCCTATTTGATCCATCCTCTTTTCAATTCTCCTCCTGTTTAGTTTGTTTGTATGCTACTTTTCCTGCTCCATCGTCGCTGCTGACTTCTCAAAAGCCACTAATCGTAAGATGAGATAGAGGACCCGGTTCGGGTTAAGCAATTACGAGCCACAAAATTGTTGTTGTCATCCATTATGAAGTTTTCCTTACTTTAATTTCGTCCACGACATTATTGTATGAAAATGGAAAGGAGAAGAAAAGGAAAGCAAGTTGATTGAGATTTTAAATTTCCATGTGCCTAGTATTCCCCTTTTATGTTTCTTGCGTTATTAAACCAGCTACCGCACCAGCACCAGCGGCACATTCCTTTCTTTTCAAAGGGGATGCGAAATCTTGTAAGAGCTGCTCTCCTGGCTAGTTTTTCCCCATTTGAGAGAAAGTTTGCAATGCGTTTGATCACTGGTCCACAAAAAAAACTACAAAACAAGCAGTTTGCCTTATGCCATCGTAATCACGGGGTTTAACAAAAGCTTTAATTATTAAAACTACAAGATTAATTCATTTTTTACCGCTTCTGTACTGCTTTAGTCATCAAGCCATTTAAAAAATGTTTGGAATGAACAAATGATTTGTCTCGGGGTTGACTTTGAAGGCACATTTGTTTAGGCATACAACAGACGAGTATTTTCATACTTTCGGCATGTTAAACTCGGAAAACACAAACAGGTAAGTAAATCAAATCAGCTTTTAAAGTTTTCAAATGCCAGTTAAGTCTCAAGATCTTTTAAGCCATCAAATAAGACGGCATCATGCGGGTGTATTTTCCTTTGTTCATAATACTATAACATTACGTTTTGCTGTTTATTGTGCAAAGGTTTAATAGTTTGATTCTATCTGCTTACGAAATTGTTTTTGCTGTGTTTTATAAAAGGACAAAAAAACTGTGAAAGTCAAAAATCAAATCCAGTCAATTGAAGTTAGTGAAACAGAACAATATATGTAGCTTATGCATATGAAATATTTATTGGAAAAAAAAGCTAGCCTCCAACGGTGAACTGGTAAACTGTAGTTAGTCCTTTGTCTCCTTTAAAGTTGGTTGAAACACAAACTTGCCTTTGGCATATCAGCAGCCCTCCTCATATCCATTCTCATCAGATTGTCATTTACAGAGTTATTTTTTATTTCTTCTCCCAGCAAAGAAAAAAAAAATTGCTACAGCATTTTTTCTTTTCCAAAGAAGATGTGATCATAAAATGAAGATAAGGTAATAGCACTTTCTGATGTGTCGCCTACTGGCTTTTTCAAAATTGATAGATGATGATAGTAGAGGAACGCAGAAGATGACGACCCTCCATCTCTCTTCTAGTTCTAACCGGATTGCAAAGCTCTCTGCTCACTCTTGTCTGGCAATAATGTATTTGGAGCACCACAGTATAGCTTTGGCTATGCATTTTCCCTTTATCATATTCGGAATGGGAATATTTTATCATTTTTCGTTGTGCAATAAAACTCCGAACAGAGATAGCACATTTTCCTTAAGATGATGAGATGTAAAAAGACGATTTTCTCGTGAACATTAAACTTGAACGTAGAAATACGGGTAAAGAAAACATGAACATCAAGGCTTTAGTAAATTGGCAAAAAAAACATCTCAACTTGATGTTTAGGGGCGATAGGCGATAAGTCTATCGTTGAAACTTGAGCTTCAATAATAATGCATACTTATATGCCAGTGCATAATACACAGTGACGATTGTTGTACTGCGGAAAAGAGTGCATCTTTCAATTTTCATCAGCAAGGTTAAAAAAGCACCCAACAATGATATACCCGAGCCGAGGAGCAACTTGTTTTTTTAGCCCACGGCATTTGAAAAAAAAACTTCTTCAAATGCTTAAATTGTGCTTGTAAAACGGAGATCTAAATGAAACTCACTCAACGAAAAATTGTACATGAAAAGACAAAAATGTACGTAAAACATGATTTTATACATACGTACTTTAGCACAGATATGCAAGGTAAAGGAGAATCTGACAAGGTCAAACATTATTTTATGTCCGTATGAAATACCTACTCATTCTTTTAATCAAAAAATGGAAAACATCTTTTCAAAGAAGAAGAAGAAACGGAAATGAGTAATGTGATTGTGCATTATTGCATTACTACAGATCTTCTCCTCGTAAAAATAATAATGAAGCAGACGGTTGTAAGATGCAAGCATAGCTTAGGTAAGCCTAGTAGTAGTAGTCTCTCGACCTTTCCCTATTGTTCTATGCGTGTGCCCTGGTGACCACAATTTACGATCCATAAACGTAAAATGAACCCTGTACCTCTCTAGAGTTAGAAGAAGGTAATAAAAGTTGAACACACAAAAGAAGAATCATTTCTCGAGTCTACCAGGTCTAGAAGCATTCACAACACATAATTTTTACTATATTTGGTAGAACGCAGAAAATGTTATCTTTTTGAGCCTCTTTTGATGCTCTTATTGCTATTTTTTAAGAAGCAATTCGTTCATGCTACGATAACCATGAAGTATTCATTACACCCATTTGAAGTGCATCATCCCCGAGGATGTTAAAAACATTAATAATTGCGTTCAGACGGCAAAGCAAACTTAGCAACTTAGGGTTGAGCATTACTCACCTGGGATTAACCATGTTTGACAACATGCCCATGACTTGTTCATCTTATTCAAAAATTACAGGAAAAAATTGGAACTAGCGGGACTGTCTAATTCTCTCAGACACGAAATAAGATTTAAAAAAGGATATTAAAAGATTTCCGTCATTGAATCGCTTACTGGTAAATTCAATTTCAACCGTGAAAATTGCCTCTATCTGTGTCACATTGAAATCGGTTTTGATGGCTGACAAAGGGTGCATTAACGTGTCGTATTTCCCCATATCAATCTTAAGCAGCTTGGATAGACATTCTTCCATTTTCTCATTCTTCCAAGGAAATGAAGTGATGCAAAAGTCTGATAATAAAAATAGGTAAAGAGCCCTTTTCCATAAGTGTATTGAATCATTCACCAATTCTCTCTTGCCATTAAAATTTCATGGAATATAGTTTTGAAGCGGAACCTGGTTTGGCTTTTATTTAACCTGAAAATGTGAGCCATTCTGTATCCATCAATATGAACGAGAAAGCAATAACATAGGAAATTAAATTTTTCCCCTGCATTAAAACCGTACATAGGTAAAAGTACGTATGGTTGGATGATAGGAATCTATCTAAAAATCGAAACGACGAAATTGAATGAGATGAAATATGTACATTACCATATCGAGCATTAATATATTGTAAAATGGGTGATGGAAATTGAAGAGAAAATCTCATTAGAGGAACTCAACTCTCGTATTATTACTTTTTTATACTTTGTGCAAAATCTCCAGACTGAAAAATGAAAGGGCTTGTCAAGGGAAAAGGGCTCATCTCTTCGAAGAGGAGAAAAGCAGAACAGAGTCATAAAAGCCGTTTTTGGTAGGTGCGTCACACAGCTACACAGACAGACTGAAACTCACTGGAAAACTAAAATGGTGAGATAGATAGATGCCAGTAAATGTTACACTCTCGGAAAGGGTAAACTCCAGATTTTTATCCACCACGAATTACATGAGAAAAAAGGATGGTTGGAGTTGGGGGGAGAGATGCGTGCAGTGATGAAAAGCATCAATGGGAAGCTCTTTTCGAATTGCTGCTGTGGTGAAGTCATGTGGCGAGGTGGTCACAGTGGTGAAAGTCAAAATTAAATGTGTGAATGACTTCTATAAATACGCGCTTCTCCTTGCACTTTTATTAGTGACCCTATTTTGCATAAAGCGGAAGCAATTCAACGAGAAGCTCAAAGTATATTTTTGCAAGAAATTATGTAGCTATCAAATCTACACCTTGCACAATACATAGATTAAAGGAAGCTTAGAGTTTCTTTTATCAAGTCTGCCTGCAGGTGGTGGAGCAATTAACGTCAGGGAAATATTCTCTGTGTTGACCATAAATCAAAGGATGAACTCAGATTTTGCAGTTACTTAGTTCATGTCTAAAATAAAGTTATGAAAAACAAATAAAGTTTGTGTTGGATTTCAAGCACCCATTCATCCAGTTTTGTTCAGGTTTTATAGAAAAAATGCAAAAGAGCCAATTGATTTTTAAACTTCATCTGGGAAGTACCTCAAACGTCAGAGGTTGCGTGGATCATCTTTTGATATTTCATAATATGTTATAGATGCATAAATTGCATAAGACGAGCTAAAAGTACCGTTCTATTACTAGATTTTTTAAAGATTGCATGCTACTCAGCTCCAACAACAAACCATTTTAAACTGGTTTCAAAAAAGTTTTGTGCTTGTAGTGCTTGGTAAGCACTACATTTGAAAAAGCATTTTGATGGCTCTGACTGTCACTTGAACTTTAGATTCTTGTTTAAGAAAGGGCACATACACCTTATAGTTCAAATTAAGTGAATTGATTAAAAGTGCAGAGAACCATAAAAGAACATTATTGTTTCTATAAAATTCTTCACTGCATGGATTCCTAGTCAAATGTTATCCGTCTATAATAACACCATCACGAAGAGCGAGCAAGAAGACCTCAAACTACAAAAAGTCGATCGTGCCCGGTCAGCTCAGTGAACCATTGAAAAATTGAAATGCGATTTAACCCGTCTGAGAGCAATAAAAATTTTCGTAAAAATTCTTTTGCTATTTTCCCAACAACAAAATTCAATGGTCTGAGTAAACAAACCATATTTTTATTTGCAATGCTTTTCATTAGAGTATAATTGTTGCAGTATTTGGTGTACAAAAAAAACCACTCATCTTCTCGTAGAAATGTTTTGGGTGGAATGCTTCATTGTGTATCCCTCCCATCATGTCATTCAAAATAGCACTAATTCATGCTTATTTAATCTTATTGCATATGGTTGCAACATAACCGCAACAATCATTCGGCCAGAGAAGCAAGTTATTATTAAATGAACTTGATTTGGACGTGAGTGCATCATAAAAGTGTATCAAGATAAATTCAAAAAGAATGCAATGAAGTTGGCATATTTAATTCTAGATGCGCATCTTCAAAGATGATGATGAAGAAGAACTACTTTTTAAGAGAGTATCGAATGAACAGATAAATAGGAGTTTCTTGGTGGATGATGTTGATGATCATTACTCATCAATCTCATTATTACATCTTCCTTCTCTGAATATATTTCGAAAGGACTTGTAAATGAAAAAGTGCAAAGCATGACTTGCGGAAAATCTGTAAAGTTACAAAGCAAGTTGTAAGCCTATTGCCACAAATCCTCTTGCAAGCTACTAAAGGCTCATAAGTCACAACAATCACATTCACAAATGTAATCTGTTTGGTCGTGTGTCGGTATCCCAGAAATCTCTCGAAAGACCTTTTTACCAGAAAATAGTTTTTTATCTGTAACAATCTCTCATTTACGCAATTTCTACACGAAAGATAAATCTGACATTTCGTACTTTTTTTTTGTACCTAGGCGTACCAAGAATTTTGATTTTGTGGGACGAAACAATATGAAAAAATCAAATACTTATCATAATAAAAATATTAGTTGGCCCTTTAAAGATTTCTTGCGTAATTCACTGAACATGAGAAAAAATGTGTGCCAAATCATCGAGAAAGAACAGAAACAGAGTAAAATAATATTGAATTACAATAAGACAAAAAATTAGGTAGGTACAAACATGATATTATGTGAATTGGCAAAATACTCATGTGTTTTTAAAGAAGGCCTTAAAGCAACTCTATTATTTTCATAAAGAAGAGTTGAGGTATTTTTAATATTTAATCTTTATAGCTTATAAATCGAAGAGGTTTTCAAAGCAAATGTAATAGAGCCTGAAAAAGAGTTCTAAAAATATTAGGAACTCCCGATCTTACCTTCAACGGCAGGTCTTATTTTTCGTACTCAATTGTGTAATGAAATGCTTGAAAACATTCATTTTGAAAGAAGCTAACTTTTTCACGCTCATCTTCCTCCGAAGTAGGAATTGTAGTGCATAAGTTTTAGTTCATAAAATAGCTCATTCATCCGTATGCACAGTGAAAAATGCTGAAAAGGTATGCTTAACAATAAGTATGGTAAGTGGTACAGACAATATTAGTATCAACTTAAACAATTCTGCCATTTCCCATGCACACCATAGACCCTAATATTTGCCATTATCGCGATCATTGCAAAAAATGTGAGTAGTCGTGCGGAAGAAAGAAGTTGTGATTCCTCTTCTTCTTTAAAGAATGCGCACAAATGTGGAAGAAAAAAGCAGTCTGTGTAAGTTGGATGTATGTGACTGTGCATTCCCAATAGTTTTTCACAGAATCTTATATTCGCACAAAAAAGGAAATACATAATACTAAAAGCGCAGTCAAATCATAGTAATTTATTGAGAATGGCAGCAATCTTAGAAAATAGGAATGATGTACAAAACGAAACGAAACCAAGCCACAAAACAAAAGTTGCTAACCCTGAAAAGACATTTTATGTATATCTCTCTCTCTTTTTCTTACTTCCTTCTTAAGCCAATTTTGATTGCTAGTGTATAATGCAGACAAGCGAAGACAAGCAATGGCATTAACTTAACATGAGAGAATATAAAATCATATTATTATTGTTCATCTGAAGAAACAAAGATAAATGTATTTTTCGATTGGTTTGGAGAGAACGAAAGAATCAGCTAAAATAAAACAGTTTTGTAATGTCAATAGAGCGTAAAAATCCTTTCATTATTTTTAGTAATCATCTCAATTTTGCAGCTGTTTTTCCCCTTTTTTCGTGCACAAATTTTTTGGGACTGAAATTAACTTGCAGCGGCAGGAAAAGAGCCGTTAGCAAATCGTGAGTGCATTGTTTTGAAACTTTGAAATATGTGAAGTCAAAATAAGCAAGTATGTATGTTATGATCTGTGATAAATAATAATACGTATGTAGTGCGCGCATGAATAATTTTTTATGAAATCTGTCAAATCCTTCAAAACTGTTATTCAATTTAGCAGGATGAAAACGTATGATTAATGAAAAGCTGACAATTATTCTGTCATGTTACACATGTTTCTCTTTATTTTCGATAAGAGCTAATTAAAATTTTATCATTGTTGCTCTGAATTGCATATTTTTGTGGGAGTAATTTGGGAGCAGTAAAAGTACTTTCGGGAAGTGAAAGGGCAAATTGTTTGGCAATGATGAACGTCTGAACTGGGGTTCGTAAGAGGCATGTCGTACGTACACATCACTTTGGAGGGATGCCCATTTAACCGTAGTTAGAACTATATATAAACCGCAACGGAATTCAAATCTAATGTATACTTTACCACCTTCTCGTCGTAATTTTATACTTTTGCATTCAACTATTTTTTAAAGAAAAAAGTGTTCTATTTTCCCTCGAAAATGAAACAAAAAAATCTAGTTTAGTTACACCTCTAGGCATCGTGTGTGTAATGCTTTGTTCTTTGTACGTTGTAGGTTGCGAACATTAACCGACCGACTTTTCAGTAAATTTTCTCCACTTCATTCAACTCAAAACAATAATTACTCATGTTCTCATAAAGAAGAAGAGCAGTGCAAGTGGTTCTTGAGCAAAAAGCCCTTATTACACTGCATTTTTATTTTTTAAAATATCCTTTCACATTTTACCGAAGCTATAATGATCTTACGCATTAACGGAAAATTGGAAAGAAATAGTACACGTGTGAAATGTTTTTTTATTATTAACATCACAAATAATTAGCAAATTTGATAGCTCATCAATAAAACGGGATATGATAATACTGATATTTAAAAATTGTTTCATCAAACTCGCATGTATTCAATTACGTTTACGTACGCGTACGTGCAGTTTAGGGGAAAACAAAAAACCACAAACAAAAGCAAAAGATGATGACTATGTACGTTCATCATATTTCAATACGTATCAATTAAGTAATTTAAATTTGTGAGACGAAAACACTGTAATACCATTACAGACCTAAATAAAAAGAAAAATTCTACCTGTACAATCACCGCCGTTTCCGGAAGTTGTAAAGGAACTTTATTATGCACATTTGTGCCGTCATGCATGCTTTAACTGTTTTACTCTCACGTAATTTAAATAATGCATCTATTATTTGCAAAAACAGAAGTAAATACAAATTTTCTACCAAAATAGCGGTAATTCGTGCAAAAATGTAGAAATTTGTTGTGCAAATATAAATAGGTTTCAGAAATTAAGGAAAAGCCATTAGACTCCCGAAAAAATGTTCGCTGAGTGAGTGGTTCTTTCCTCTTCGATATGCACCGCTAGTCGACACTGCCTATTTATCCTGCCCGATTGTTGAAAAGTGCATTGGTAAGCACCTTGTTTTACTTCACTAATGGACACACACTCCACACAAAAATAAAAAGAGGAGCGCAACTTGCTTCTCACGATGCACTAATGAATACAATTTTTTTAATTTTGCCCGTAATAAATTAAGAAATCTTCAACCAAGAGAATGGATAGAGATAGAGAAGTTTATGATATCCCTGTTCGTAAAACGGTTTTCACGTAACACTAATTGAACATTTTCACGTACATCCAATTAATCTGTAAGATAATTTTTAAAAAAAAATAATGGTAAAATGTAAACAGTGATGATGATGATGGTGTTGTGCACGGAGGCTCGTTTATACTGAAGCCTTGACAAGGAACGCGTGAAAATGAAGAGACCGATGAAAAGAGGTAATGTATCTGTGCGAACAGAATCCTTACTGTAACAGTAACGAAATTAATGCTGTATAGACTTGAACTCGCCAAAAAAGTTTGTCCGTTGCATTTTGATAAAAACGTTCTGTATTTTGTTTGTTTTGATTGAATGACGTGATTTTAAAGGTTTCTTTATTAATTCTCGAATGAGAATAAAAATGTATAGTAAAAATGAGATTATGTATGCAACTGTATTCATTCATAATCCAATAACAATTCCTTTTGGAAATACATTTGGGTTGCGTGTGCAAAAGATATGTAACTAATATACATATGCGTGTCTCTTTTATATTAATTGATCTGATCGGCCGACCTTGTCACAGAGAAAAATTATTCTATGTTGTGCAAGTTTAGCTGTAAAAATATCTCGAGTACACAAATTCGCAACCCAATGATTTTGGTTAGATTTATACTATCGTAAATCCACCCACATGAAGGATGCAATGTTCGTCAAACCAGAAACATTCCAAACTTTGTCAATCCAACGGTTTAGTATATCACAGTTGCAAAAGTTTTTCCACATTTCAAGAGCGTCGATAAAATGGCAGTTGGATCAGTTGGATGTGCGGTTGATGTATACTTAAAGGTTCTGGTATCTGCTCAACAAAAATTTAAGACTTTTTTTTTCACATGTAGGCACGTAGTTTCCAGATTCCAGAAAATGCAAAAGAGCGAACGGGAAAACAGTTTTTTTCATGTGAACTCAAAAGTCAAGAAGTTTATTTTTCAGAAAAGTTTTCGTTATCTCGAAGCCGGAAAATTTATAGAAAAGTGTTTTACATCCACTTGATGGACTACGTTTCAGTTAACACCATATACTTCTAGATAATCTATTATTTATATTTCGAAATGTCTACAAGTATGTAATATTCGTAAGACAGGATGTTGCAAGTTTTTTTACGTCTTCTACCTGGCACCTGAACCAACTTTTCTCAATCCTTTGAAAAACTTAGCAGTGGGTTGAGAAAGAACTTTCGACGAAAAAAAAGAAGTTTCCCTTAAAGCAAAAGCACTGTTCCAGTTCCAGTTCATATAAAGACGTACACTAGCATAATGTATGAAAGTGACTTTTGTTGTGGAACGAAGCTGAAGTAAAATGGGAACTGCAAACTTATCATAAATCATCACAACGAACACCAACCAACCACTGCTACACGTGGAACAAGCTAAAAGTAAAAAAAAATCCCGTGCGCCATTCTGCCCTGGAAAAAAATCTCTTTGTAGTACAACTGTACTGAACTGACTATGGCTGCAATCTTTATTTATATGAAAAAATTTCAACCTCACTTTTCTGAAGAACATCATCAACCTTTCAGTCTGTCGCCTTTTACATTCCCGGACCCATTCATTCGTGGGGATTTGATACGGTGGCTCTTTTGTTTAGAGATGAAGCGCACTTAAATAAGCCGACGGTTTTTAGGGAAGAATGGCGAACCCAATTACAATTTCTCTTTTCCTCAGCTTATGGAACATGATGTTTGCGTCTTATTTTATTTACCAACAGAAACCAAACCACATTTTTTGCTGAGCCCAACACAAGTGTGAATTTAAAAGATTAGGGGAAACGATGATAATGATAAGGCTCATCATCATGAAGGGAACTTCAGGGCGAGCTGTCTGGAGAGTAGAAGTTCTTGGAAGGAAGAAAGTAGTTGTGAAGAGGTATACATACATGCATATATATATATGATTACAAACACTCCAAGTCACTTTCTACCATTCAGAGTGAAGTTGTTAAGGCTAAAACAAAGTTTTTCGAAGGAAGTGAAAGAAGAAAAGTGAGAATGATTGATTGCTTGTTCTTCGTTGTTTGTTGGTTACAACATGAAAAAGTAAACGTTTCTTTGGGCTAGCCAGCTGTCTTTGCAACTTTTCCAGCTTATTTTTGCCTGCCTTTCATAACAAAAAACAATCCGAAAACGTCAAAAACGAGTAGTAGTTCTCAAAGAAAGTAAGAAATCGAAAGAAAAGAATGATAAACTTGTTTGAAGAATTCTTTTTCCCTCTTATCCTCCTTTCATTTCGACAGCTTGGACAAGATAAGAGCATGGACAAATAAAAGGAAAAAAGAGAATACTTAATAACGGTTAAAGAAAAGGAACGAATCTGAGACGAATAAAAGCTATATCCTTAGTACTTATCGTTAGAACTTCAGCTCATTTGCAGATGGTACTCACACTTTCCCGAAAAAAATACAACTAAATAAGACATGACTTTTCTTTTTCATTCCTTCCTTCCTGTCTTCCGAACCCTTGTCTGAAAGGATCATGAGTGGATGCTTGAAACGTGGTTTGGGTCACATTTTAAAAGTACAATAGCTTTTTTTTTGCATGTACTCTTATTGCTTTTTAAAGATCTCCTCTTAAAAGCGTCAAAAATGTAATGCGACCGAAATAGTAATTGTGCTTTCATTAATAATGATTTTCAGAAATGCGGTCCTACTATGGACATCTTGGTTTTTATAGTTAGTAAAAATAATAATTTTTCGCAACATTTTGTTCTCTTCTCTCTATCTTTTCATTCCATTTCTTTTGTGCAGTGGCTGTCATGTAATTAGAGAAGCGTAAATACAGAAGCAAAAAGAAACTTAAAAGGGTAAACATTTTTAGCCGAAGGTCTCCCAGGAGAGACGAGATACTATACGCCGGCAAGAAATGGAAAAGGCTAGTAATGTTCTGACTAATCTTATCCAACTATTTTATTTCACTTACCATAATATTTTGAGACAAACTTTACATCTAAAACAAATACACTTGAGCAGGAACAAACGTGTCTATGTATTTATTGCAAAGATGATGATGAAGATGATGCTTTTTGGTGATAAAATCAACTTATACACATGCACTTTTTCGAGACAAGAACAAAAGCATTAAAAATGTGTTAGGAATGACTTCATACCCACCGTTTAATGTTTAGGAAGAAAAGTACGGTTAAAAAGACATTTTCCGTTTGTAATTTTTACACCCCGTCGGTCGTCCCTTCAACTTCACTCAAATTTTTAGCCAACAAACAAACTAGTAAACAAGCAAGGTATGCATATACTACCATATCATACACATCATATCAATTCCATCACATAAGTTTCAGTTTTGTATCAACCCACCTGAAACCCGTGGCGTGGTAACTGCAGTTAGCACAAAATTTATTTGCCTTTAATGTCAATTGCGTAGCGTTACATTTTCCGCTGTCCTTAGCGGTTGGAATGCAGTTCAGTTTTTTATGATTAAACGGTTCTCCATGTAATCACAAATTTCGTGTTTGTGCAACCACACACTCAACTAGAGTGACACAATGACACCGAGAAAAAACTCGTAATGATAGGGGAAACAAGAGCGGAAACTTATGATTTCAACTTTTATTCCGATGATACTGAAAAGATGAGTCCACGAAGGTCTAGACTACAGTACAATAAATTGCATGTCATTTGTTTCTCAGTCACTGTTGCATGTGAAATATCGTGACGTACAATGCGTAGCCTCTACATACTTCCCTCAAAAACTGTTGTTATTATCCTAATAAAATAGTAGATTGTAATGAAGAACAGAAAAAGAGAATCCTGAGTAATGACAATAATAACGACGAATCTCCCAAGCACCCACGACCACTACGAAGTAAAATAATATTGCACTTTTCTCAGCAGAGTTCAGTGGGAAACTGAACTTGACTCTGGTGGATGTGCATATCTGTAAGCGCATAAATGGGTAAAAACAGCAGTAAACAGGTAAGTCATCATCAGTATCAGTATCAGTCACTAAGCCAGTCTTATCATTATTATTATTAACTATGTAGTATTTAGCATTAAAGAGTTCATACTTCTCGAGCTAATTCAGTTAGAAAGACCGGCTGCAAAAAACTTGACTTGTAGTGTGATGCCAAGCCAAAAGGCAACATTTCAGGGATAAAGGAGCAAGAAACACAGATTTCAAATTACCATTCAAATCAGCCAAGTGGCTATGTTAATGCTGGCCTTGCTTTGTTTCCCTCTAAAAGTGCTATGCAAAATGTTGTAGACCTGGTTGATACAATGCATTGTATTGGTGTGATGATAGTACAGAGAAGTAAAACATCACAGGTATTTTTTTTTCAAAAAGTTATCAAGTTCAACTAGAAAACCTGCTTGCAGTGCAGGAAAGTTCTCGTATTATGCCCAGTAGATTACTTATTAGAGTAGATGTATTGATGGTTATGATAACCTTCTTCGTATTGTTATAAAGTCAATTGTGCACTCATATCTAAATCGCATTAGCAGTGAACTATTACGATACACTAACTTAACTAACCATAAATAAGGTGGGACAATGATGATCTCTTGTCTGTAGGATAAGTACTATTTATAAATAGCGTTGATAAAGCATAGCTATAATATTTGTTTTTGTTGAGGTAATAATGAAGTGAAGAAATTATACTATCTACAATCTACCCTACGTACTTGTGTTCTTCTACAGACTCCCTGCTTTTGTTCGCCTCATGAAGATGTGCACTATCAATTTTCTATCGATCATATTATATTTAAAACAAAGATAAGGGTGGATGAAATGAGAGAACCTAAATGATTACATCCACCCTATTACAACTTCATGGATCAAAATACCTTACGTGCTGCTCCCATTTTTTTTATCAGGGATTATGAACTGAGATTTAGCATGAAGTAGAAGAAGTAAATGCATTTTTTGCTAAAACTGATTATTTCACGGGCCCTCTGACTCATAAGTATGACTACTATAGCACAACGTCTACATAATTAAAGCTTTAAAAGGGCGCGCTTGAAAGGGATCAGATAACTGCATCTTCCCGGTTGATCTTGTGATTAGAACTGTAGTGATGATAATGGATTCCTGCTGCTCCTGCCACGGCCATGAATACCATTCAATCTTGATTTGTTTCGGGCGTTCATCAGATTCGACGCCTGCTTCACGCTACAGTTCAATACCATTCCAGGTCAACCATCAAAGTGGAATAATGAAAACAGAGTTAGAAGTCAAGTGCATCAGTAAATACGGAAACATCTTTTTTATTTGCTTGAGGCTAGTCTGCTATTAGATAGATTTGGCATACGAAGTAGTATTTACTTCTTTGCATTGCACATTCATTCATTTTTGCAATAGGTACATTCGAATCATCTAGCCAATTTTGCTGAAGGGAACAATTAATATACAACACTCTATTTACGGTATTACCAAATACTTACTACACGTAACAAAATAAAGATAGTTTTATGCATAGAAGAGGAGAGTGAAACTGTATTATGGTTGCTTCAGGCTATCGTTGACTAATTTTGCAGAACTACAAAATGATCCCAGATTATTACCAAAAAAGAAACATTGCAAATTGAAAGGTACGAAGTATTGATGTACATGCCTAGCACATAAAAATACCACAATTTAAGGACCAAAACCCTTAAACAACAATGAAGATACTTTGTTAAGTATTTTTTTCGTAGAAAATGTTCCAATTCGTCGAATTAAATAATTGAAGGGATGCAGCGATGATGAGAATGATAACATATATTCTCTAAATAGAATGAAGAAGCCAGAAGCACGGGTGGGTTTTTACGAATGAAGGTGGTGGTACAAAAATAATAACAATAATAATAAACCAGCTCTTGTGATTCGGTGTTGCTACTACCATTGTTTAAAATTATTACATGGTTTGAAAAGTCCCGTATGATGATCATTTTTAGGAATGTTGTCTGCTAAATCAAAACAACATCAATATCACTGTGGAGTCTCCCTAAATGTTTTCCTCTCCTGTCAAACACCTTTCCACTATTTGGTGATGATAAACGGAGGAAGTGGCGGATTTTAGCGGATTCGCAAAAATGTTTACGCAAGATGAACAAAATGTGTATTGTTATAAAGTTAAACAGTCTAATACAAATAAACTGTACATGCACTACAATAGCATTTGGAAATGAATGATAAAAAAATGATACTTCATAAAAGGATTATGTTATTCATCTAAAAATAATTGAATTAGAATTTCTGGTTTGGCTTCATATTGCAAAAGAAACGAGAATTGTTTCACAAAAGCTGACGAGTCATGCCAAATCCTGTATTGCTGTGGATATAACTCATTAACAGCTTGCTATGCTGCCTGATTGCAGATTAATGCGGGAAGGACGTAGGACTGACTAATGTTGAAGATGATGATAACGATGGGAGGAAATACTAATTGAAAACTTAGAAGAGCGTATCAACTCAAATAGAAAAATCCAACAAAGTAATAATTAGACACACAAGAAGAGCTCGACTTTTCACTTACTAATTCCTTTCATTTGAATCCTTTTTTTCTTTTATGCATTAATAATTAACCTTCATTTCACTATCACTGCAGTTTTATTTTTTATTAGTTTTTGAATACAAGATGATGAAAATGGAGCATAATTCATTGTTGCAATAACAAAAAAGTATTGCACAGCCGACGAAAAAGAATGATCTGATTCTAAATTTTAGATTGCATTGTTACACTAACATTCAAAATACAATGATAATTTCAAGCATGTTAAGTGCACATGAAGTGCGACAAGATAGAGCTTTCTCTTCAATCTTTCTTGAGATTTGACTCGTGGCACTTACAGATTTACAATTTGTTTATAAGACGGGATGTACGAGAAGACTTG
>JAHZMX010003286.1:0-16144 GCA_027743895.1 Seira musarum
CCGTCATGACAGGAGTGTACGACAAAGACGGTGAAAGTGCAAAGAAAAACCGAATATTTTGGAACACACAAAATTTTCCAAAAGCGTAAGTAGACACACAAAATTGGTTTTACTCATTAATTAATTATACTAATTAAACTCATTAATCTCATTATGAATTACTCTTTCAGATGGTTCCTTATATCGGGGATCGAAAAGCAAGTTCTTCATTTAGATTCACTAGAGCCCATGTCATCCATTAAAATTCATCGGTGTATTGATGCGCACATCTACCTTCCTGGAACTCATCAAACCATCCTGATCCAAAAATGTCATGGAGTAATTATTACCCTTGGAGTGGTTTCGAAAATAGTAAAAGTCTCAGATTGCTCCGGTATTACGGTATCCGCCGTTGGGAGACTCTTTTTGATATACGATGTCCATTCATGTGTTCTAAATTTACTAACTCCAAGCTCGCCGATAATTTGTGGGAATAAAAACCGCGACATAAAGCTGGCTCCATATAACACAAGTTATCCGGATTTGGAAAATCATATGGAAAAGGCCGGGATCACTTCCAGTTTCCAACAGTGGAGTAAACCATTCGAAATGGCTTCAGACGGCAATCCTTTGGATGATAGAAAGGGACAACAATCGAACGTATCTTTGCTTTCACCGGACAACTTTATGACGGCCTTGTTTCCATTCAGGATTAGCTCCAGTTTTATCTCACATCCTCCATTTCCTTCCGAACACATATTCATTCCGTATCAGCGGAGATTGGAAAGTGCAACAGAAAGAGTGGAACAAGCGAGAACAGAATTTAAAGAGAAAATGTTAGCATCTGATGAAGACATCAACTTGATTTATCAAATCACGCTTCATCGTTTCAAAAAGTGGTTAAAAGAGACGGGAAATTTCGACCTAGTTGTAGGACTTTGTTCACTTCAAAAAAGCCTTCAGCAGAAAAGCTCCACTCCATTGATGTGCTCTAAAGGACATGGCCTGACCTGTATACCAAAGTCATTAAAAAACTTTTTCTGTGGTGCAGCGGGATTAAATCTGTTCTCAGAGAAAACCAAGAGGAATCAAGGAAAGCAAACTCTTGCACTTGACGTCTCAGATGCCAATTATTTTGGGGTTGGTCCGGTGTACAAAAATACAAATGGACGTTAATGAAACCAATGATTTCATGCTTTTATTTGTTTGTTAATAGCTGATTTCATAGAATTAAACGGAACTAGTTGTGTTTTGCTGGTGAAATGAATTAAAAAAGAGTGGATGACACAAATTTGATATTTGTTAGATATAAATTTCTTTATTTTAGGCGTACCATATATAATCAATAATATTCTATTAACTCATTCCTCTCGTTAAACAATATTTTTCCTAATTAGTCTAAACATTCATGATGTAGAATAATAATGTTAGATTCTGAATTTATTTAATTACCGTTTTTCAATAATTTTTTTTCAATTGATACTTCATATCATTAATAATTCAGTTTTTACAAATCTTTAGTCCTTTTTATTAGAATTGTAAGCAAGGCATACGACATAAATTATGTATTTCTTTATCAAATATGCATAATGCATAGCCTCAAGCATAGAACTTTTTTCATAAATAGTTTAATACCAGCGCTGAACAATAAATACATTTTACGGAGAATATATTATTTGTAGCATGAAATACCAGTTCTGGGAATATACGTTTTTGTAAAATTAAAAACAGGAAAAGTGATAGATTTATGAAAAATGTAGATTTATGTTTAAAAGAGGACTATAGGTAATACACATGTAGAAATGGACAAAGAATAATTTTGTAGTAGGACTTATTAAAATTTGAAATAACAACTTAGATTTGTAAGCTAATACTAATAACATATACACACTTAATTATGTGACAACGTATTATTCACTAAATAATTCATACTATTCTACAAGGCTAAATATGTTGCAACAATTACATAATACAAATAATACCACAATTTACAATAAACTTGGAGGTACCTTTTTTATACAAGTATTATATATTGGTTCACCTTTCTTTGACAAGGGGACATACCTAAAAATAGTGAAGACATTATAGAATTCATAGGATCGTAAAAAGTTCTACACCATACAAAAAACTTAACAATTCAATACTAACATTCACAAAATGGATCACATGTCCATTGGCACCTTGTCGTCCTCCTCCATCGGATCACCGTCTCCCATTCCTACAATGACAGCAGTAGCTGTGGACTCATGTTGCGACTTCATGACTACGTCTGTATCTGACGATGAGAGTACGATCGGAGGTTGCGTAGATGGTCCTGAAGGCACTACTTCATTCAAAATTCCAGCTATTCCTTGTGGACTACCAGCAGAATTACTGCTCGAGGGGGTCGGGACAACGCTTACAATTTTGCTGGCAGTGCGAGAGAGAAGAGTTCCAGACGTGCCAATACCGGAAGTAGTTGGTGCTCCAGATACCGACGGCGAAACAACATCGTCCGAAGGACTTTTGCGTGAGAAAAACTCGCCCAAATCTTCTAGACCTTCTGGAGGCTTCATGTTCATTAATTCTTTCTTGAGAAGTGATAAATTGTTCTACGAAAAAGAATCAGTTTTTTCCTATTAATTTAATTCCACATCAACTAGTCACCTACAAACAATGGAAATATCTTTAGATGTATCACCTTAAATACTGTCACAGGATCTGACGAGAGAGAAGAGTTCCAGACGTGCCAATACCGGAAGTAGTTGGTGCTCCAGATACCGACGGCGAAACAACATCGTCCGAAGGACTCTTGCGCGAGAAAAACTCGCCCAAATCTTCTAGACCTTCTGGAGGCTTCATGTTCATTAATTCCTTCTTGAGAAGTGATAAATTGTTCTGCGAAAAAGAATCAGTTTTTTCTTATTAATTTAATTCCACATCAACTAGTCACCTACAAACAATGGAAATATCTTTAGATGTATCACCTTAAATACTGTCACAGGATCTGCACCTCCGGTTACGTTTTTTCCAGCCCGTTTGTCAGTTTTGCATGTTACCACCAAATCCTCCATCCACTTCTCGCATTGAGCCAGAATCTCTCCTTTTTTCATCCAAAAATGTCGATGTATAACCTGATATACAAAAACGAAACTTATGAAAACCTGTTCAGCATAATATGCTTTGTCAAATCGCAATTTTTAAAAATCTCGTTTAACGGGCTGGAAAAGCTCGAGCCCCAGTTCGTTCGCACGTTGGTTTCATAATGATACGGAACCACAAAACGTATCCCACCTGTATCTTCCTCTTCAGTAATCATTTCGTAAAAAGCTAGAATACCAAAAGCCCAAGTTAAAATAACATACCATACGATCCAAAGATGATTAATCTTGTAAAAAATCAGCTTACAAAATTGTAATTTCTTCATTTCATCGATGTATCTTTCTTCTAATGTTTTCGGTGTAACGGCTAAGCATCCATCTGCACCACTTTCTCCCATTTCAACATCTTGAGGACCTTGCTTTCTAATTAGTTCCGTTACAGCTTTCTACACATGACAAATACACAAGCAGAATAGTGTAACGGCTAAGCATCCATCTGCACCACTTTCTCCCATTTCAACATCTTGAGGACCTTGCTTTCTAATTAGTTCCGTTACAGCTTTCTACACATGACAAATAGACAAGCAGAATAATGTAATAGTTTAGCAAATCTTTTCCCATTGTACCGCACAAGTATAAAGAGAGAATGGGAATGGTTACCTCGACTTGAGAAGCAGTGGATTGTATATCGGGAATCAATTGAGCCAGGCCTTCGTCTTCCAAATCCTCGATCCTTGAGACCTGCTTGCCTTTTCCTTTTCCCTTTGAATTGACACTAAATACGGAAAACAACCCTTTTTTAATTTTTTGAGAATTAAATTACATAAATAGAATTACTGCTGGATCAAAGCTTCTCACGTCAGTCTTCTTGAATAATTATCGACAACGTCTTTCATTTTAACGAGCAAGGCAGAAATTGACTGCTCATCGCTCGCTGACTTCCTTTCCCATGGAGCCAAAAGGGGCAAAAGCTGAGGGCTGGATACAAGAGATCTCAAAAAATTGTAGAACAGATTTGTACAGTGGGACGTGACGAGCCATATCCAAAACTATTGTATCAACATAATATGCAGCGTATTGAAGTACCTTCTGTTACCAGTAAAAATGGTATAAATTAAAGTGCATACCTGAATCATTTCTTAAGTATCCAGAAATTGCAGAAAATAGACAAGAGTTCTTCAGTAGCACATTCATTTCTGGCGGCAAGGTGTTTTCCTCTGTACTTCCGCCGCTATTTTGCCCTGCGGTTGTGGTTGTCGCTGACATTTCCGTTGGTTTCCTTCCCTCTTCGTCACCATTTTTGGAAGGCTGAGGATTAATATAACTTGACAAAACATGCAACAGACAAGTTACATTTTCCTCTTCCGCTTTCTTCTTTTGGAGAGCGAGCTCAACGTCCCAGCTTTGCGCTGTTGATCCCGTTCCAAAGCCTGTTCCCTTAGCCCAGTACATATGGGACTTGTCATCCGACTTGCTATTCTTTTCGTAACCTCCTTGTGCTTTCGTTGCAGCAATCACTAATTCATGTTGAACTCCAGGAACCAAAGAGGGATCACAATTCTGGTGCGTGAACACAGCCAAACAGGCCAAAATAAAGTGGATCGCCTTGTATTCTACCATGGCTCGGCGGAGATGACGGCCTTCTTCTGTTGATAACGGTAAAATTTCTAGGAGGCATCTAAGCACTTGGAATGGTAAAGTTGGCAAAGTTTTTGCAACTGCGGTGCCGAATATGTCATTCCCGTCTGCATCATCTGTGACACCCATTACAAGCCTAAGCATGCACTGAGCACCAACTCGTTCCCCAAGTAGAACTTCTGAAAATCTGGGAAGACTTAAGAAAAGACCGAATGCAGCCATTGAATGAGGAGGAATGCCAGTTTGAGGGCTAAAGTGCCTGAAGGCAGCATTTTTCTTGTGGATCGGCGTTGAAGATGCAACAATACTTTCCATCATGTCGTCATAAAAGTCATCAGCACTTTCAATTTTTACGAACGCATCTGCCTCGTGCATGATTACAGGACTATCTTTATCCATGCCCATAACCATCCCAACTGAATTGGTTATCTTTGTTCCTACTGCTATCTGACGGAGTGTGTCCGGGTAAACAACTGGTAAGTGCTTTGCTAGTAACCCTAAGCCACCCATCCGACTAAACACCTCAATAGTAGATGGAACAGGCGCGACATTGAATATGTCTGGAATCTTTCTGGGTTTCTTTTGCTTCGGTGGTGCTGAAGTAGCCATAGGCTGAGGCTGAGTTGAACCGGAAGGTGATTCATCCGCCTCTGCGATGTACTGTGTGGAAGAGGATGGTGAAAGTTCGATAGGAGATGAACCGGATATACCTTGTTCCATCCTCAATGAAAACACTAACACGTCGAGGAAAGGTTCACGAGACTGAACAGCAGCCAACAAGGTGTTCATTGGAAGCTGAAGAGGTACTTTTACTTCCGGATATTCTTCCAGTTCCAAAACGAGTTTGGGTCCTTTTTTGCCACTTTCCACATTTTCATTGGTGTTCTTTCCTTCACTGATTCCGTCTGGTTTTAGTTTCTTTGATGCTGTCTTGATAAGGCGTTTCTGTTCAAGAGATGGGGCACGCTTCTCTTTTGAAACAACCCCAAAGATTTGGTCAATCATTTCAAGCCCTGCATCAACAAGTCCATCCTTTTTAATAAGAACGACAGGGCGACTAGCTTCACTTGCATTACCAGATTTGTCCAATTTCATACCCATTGGTTCTGTAATTTGGAAATAAGAAAATTTGATTACTTAAGGCAAATTTATTTTACATCAGATGTGACCGATATAAATTCATTTACTGTAGCAAACAGGTTTAAAAGGGCGATTAATAAAAAGATTGTTTTTGCTTTTACAATTGAAAATATTACTTACCAATCAGTCGAAGCATCTCGAAAGCCGTGGATTGAGTACTCGCAAAAAAGACCCGATCTCCTCCGTTCACACCCATGCATGGGTGACGATCTTTATAAGGCAGAGTGGAAGCAGGTACCTTCAGAGGAAACTTGCTGTCACTCTTCACATGCACAACTATTTTTTCATTCTCCAGAAGTAGTTGAATTAATAACCGCCGGCAGAACGAAGACATTGAATGAAGAAAAACAGCTTCTGCAACAACACAAAGGAAAAGTTTGGAATCCTTAAGTATTTGCAAACCACCATTCAAGATGCTTTAAGAAACTCAAATCAAAATAAACAAAACTTACTGTGTGGGGTCGTTTTTTGTTTCAAAATTATTTCTCTAAGACATGAAGCAATCTTCTTTTGGTTTTCTGGATGCGTCCAGCAACATTTTGCAAGAAAGTTTATCACAGTCGATTCAATGTCATACACATAAGTTCCGAAGTATGAGGATTTCAGACTCCCAGGTAAGGTTGACAGAAGGTTGAGTACGGGAAGCCAAAAACCAGCTCCATGCGTACCGAACCAGTTCTTGAAATCGTTCACCTTGCAGAGTTCTCCGTAAAACGTGAGAATCCCAACAAATTGAACTGGTGTTATAATAGTTTGTAAAAGGCTTTCTGTGTTCACAGAGTTCCCTACCATCCATGCATTCGTGTTGTAAAAGTTCCAAAAGTCTAAACAGAAACATTTTAAAATAGCAAAAGTTCAACAGATGCAACGGCAGGACAGCCCTTCTACTGACTACGCTTTGTTTTCTCTCATTCAAAACATACCCATAATTGCAGTATTTAAAGACTCCAGCAGCGAAGAATTTCTCAAATTATTTGCTGCAGCTGGTGATTGAGCAGCTCTACCTAAGGTCATCAAAACGCTTGGGTGCAGCTCCCGCTTTAATGACTGAATGTCTTTCACCTCAACTCTTCCCCAAACACTGCCTTCATCGTACCATTGTTGAAGGAGATCAGTGAAATTGCTACCACTAAGATCTAAAAATTACAAGATCAAATTTGTTTGCCCTCGATAATAAATACGATATTTAAAGTTAAGTATAATAAAAATTTTTAAATAATAAAATAAATTTCTCACCTATTCCTTCGGAGATTTTGATGAGATTCATACTAAACATTAGGTACACAAAAAGCCATGGTTGACAGAAACAAACAGAACAGATCATGTGATCCACAATGGATTTTAGCTCAGACTTTGGTTCAAGTTTTAAAGACCAGTTGTACAATTTCCTGCAAATCAAAGAAAGGTATATTATTTTAATGTAATAATAGTAACAAACTAGATTTTGCTTGGGAGCTTAACTAACTTTAGAAGGTATGGAGTGGCAATTCTCGTCAAGTCTACTCTCCCAGCAGCCGCAACGGACCATAATGCCGAGGAAACAGCTTGAATATATTCTGGCACTGCTCCGCTAGCTCTGAAGCTTGAGGAATTCTATAAAAATCAATTAATATTTTTGATTTCGTAAAACCAATTTAATGGAGTCAATGTGACCACATATTAGTCAATTCTAATCAATTCTTACAGATAAAGCCTCATCTGCACAATTCTCAAGCCACCGTATAACAGTCAAGAGATTGGTGTGCCCCCATTCCGGTATAGCACAGCACAACTTATACAGCAACTCGACAACTGTATTCAACTGAGTTTGTCCACAACTTGATCCCTGAGTGTTGGAGCTTGCTGACATTCCATGAGACAATCCTAGCTGCACAGGTCCAATCAAAGCATTGATTAACGGTTCACTAACCTCCTTGTGATACTTTCCAAAGTGGAAAAGAACGGACGCAACATGTGATAAAGAAACTTCATTAGACTTTCCCGAAGCGACTGGCGCAACAAGAGCAGAATAACACGATTCCAACATGTCTGGAATATAAACTGCAGTGTCGATAATTTTCTTATAAAGCTCTGAATTCCCCTCAGCCGTGCATATTGCTCTATCAAGGATGTACATCCAATGGGCGGAAGATTCCAAAGATCTATTGGTATCCTGAGAGGCTAATCCCTGTAAGGCTGCTTCACTAAATGTCGTCGAACCCAGAAGACGGATTTGAGAGAGTCCTAAATTATTTGAATCCTTTGGTTTAAAAAGACGCAGTAATATTGTTTGAGCGACTTCCGGTTTTAGAAGCTGAATAGAGATGTTCGATAAGCCACCACACTGGACAGGAGGACTCAACGGTAGCGTCATGCTGCTTCTTTCCTGACTCACTTCAACCATCACTGCAGAAGGGCAAGCTGCCAACCCAGTATGAAAAAAGACAGAAGGAAATAAAATTTCGGAATGAAACCTTTGTTTGAACTGACTTCAGAACAGAACATTACTTGAAATATCATCATTCACATTTCTCATTATAGTGTAATTATAATTCATCAAAAGTACAAAACTCACTTGATAAAGACGTCATATGAGGCACTATTTGGACTTCTCTTAAGAGCACAGCACAAGGCAATGTAATCACAAGTTCAAGGAAGCTCTCTTCTGGAAAGAAGTGATAAGACCAAACGGGTGTACGTGCTCGTCTATGCGGTGGAGTTGCTTGTAACAGGACCTCTGATGGGTGGGCCGAAAAATTTGTAGAGGTAATGCTTCCGAGAGGAGCGACATTGATAAGACCATCCTGCAATTCAATAGATTCTCCTCCATATTTCTTTTGCCCGAAAATTGCGTTGGCATCTGTCCGGCCTATATATTGCGTCAGAATCGAGACGAACGTAGGACAGCTACTAATAAACTTTTTCGTGCTGTTCACTAATTTGTCACACACCGCCTAAAATCATCAAATAAAAACAGCATGCATTTCTGGCAATTCAAATTCATCTGCAGTCGATAATAAAAAGCATGTTTTCGAAAATACACCAACCTCAACGCATTTCATTTCTGTGAACACTTTTAGATACTCCTCTTTACTGATAACTTTAAGAACCATCAAAACGAATGTTTCTGAAACCATAAGTGGGCAGTAGAAATCATCATATGGAGATGCTGTAATTACACAAATAGAAATAAATACATAATAAATGCGTACAAATATACAAAATATGGCGGAATGTCGTAGACAAAGTAACTACAAAGAAATACTTACTAGATAGGAACCTACACACTGGTCTTATCATCCAGTCTGGGCGCGAACAATTTGAGTGCAATTTGCTGAATAAATGAATCACAGCGTCGACAACTGTTGCCGGGGCAGCTGTGTCAAGTATGTTGAAGGCACTAGACAAGTCTCCACTCACTAAAACATTGATGCCGTTTGGATGCGCAAGAACTGATAGAATGCGCATCATTGAAGGACCCATTTGAAGAACAATGTCAGCAATCGTTTTTGGAGCTGTTTCTCCACAGCTCTGGACGCAGTCTTTGAGTTGACTTTCATATTCCCCAAAGAAACCTGCAATCTGCATGTTTTTCAAGAATTCACTGACTTCCATCCCGTTGTCGACAAAGGATTTATAGGGCAGACTAACAACACTAGCCATAAATGTAACAAGGCGAAACATGATCGTTTCTAAAGATTGTCCTTTGGTTTGCTTGTTTTCCATTGCCCCTGTTACATTGGGGATTGGGACTCCAGTTTGACTATGCTTCAATTCAGCCGATGATCTTATATTTAATTTATTCGGAAAGAACACAAATTTGTGCAAAGCTGAAGCGAAGGAGTGTATGATACTAACGATTGTTGTAGGATTTTCATATGAAAGGTCGGGGCATGTCACTCTGTCCAAAAATTTGTTAAAAGCGTCGAGAGGGAATTCCGAATTGAGAAATGGTCCTGAAAGGAAGACACCAAGCACACGGAGGAGAACTTCCTTCAGACATGGTGTCCACACAGAGTCATTACTCAGTTGCCGAAGTCGTAGCAAAAAGTTGTAGAAATGTTGGCAAACTGTTGGTCCAGCCGAAACGACATGATTCTTTTGAATATTAATTCCAGAGCCAGAAATGAACTTGAGAATAATTTCTGGGAAACTCTTATCAGTCATGATGTAAAGCCAGAAACCATTGGTCGAATTCAGAGCCTTTTGATTTGCTGCAAGTGAAAGGCATTGAAACGCGAGACCCCATTCCTGTATTCCCACGCTTGAATTCTTTGTCAAGGCTAACATTAAAGCAGAGAGAGATTTACACGACAGAGGTATAACAGGCTTCAGATTGTGAGTGTCCTCCACATTAGGGTGCTCTGTATTGATGGTGAGCCACAACTGTAAAACTTTCCCGATATTGAGAGAACAGTTCTCCGACGCCATCATCTCAAATATGTTGTCGAAGCATGAGGCTAAAATCTGCTGTGATGGAGGAACGCTGTATTGTATCGGATCTTGTTGCATCGATCGTTTTTTCATTTGAGGAAGATTCTTTAGAATTTCTTGAGGAACTTCCACGGGGGCCTTTAGACATTGAGCGAGTACTTCAGAGTCCACCACAGACATCATTCTAAGTCGGATTTCTGTTGTGCTTTCCACTCCACTTTCCAATCTTGCATCCAGAGCAGAAGATATGCTGGTCGTGCATGGAGAGACTTTTTTGTGGGAACCACCTAGTCTTTTTCCGTTACCGTTTGGACCCACCACGCCGGGACACTGCTTGGGATCGGCGACCATTCCAAATTCAATAACTTCAAGATCTTCAAAATCACTGTCTTCACTATCTAAACTTACAGTACTTTCCATTGTTGCCGCATCCAGCATTTCATTAACAGCATCCGAATCCACTGAATCCACACACATGTCTTCGACTTGCATTGCTTGTTGTACTGAGTCGTCGCCGACTCCCGCCATGATATCATCAAGCTTAAGTTCGATAAGCTGCTCACCTGAACTATTCCCAATATTGGTATTGATTATTGCATCTTCTCCACTATTTTTCTGAGCTGATGGGGATGGATACAATTTTTCACCCTCGAGAATATCTTGGATCAAACACATTGTTGCATGTGAGACCCAAGAAGATGACCAATTTCTTTCCCGTACGTAATCGCTTCCGCATGATCCACACAGCAAATTGACCAACTGTTCCACCTCAAAAATTGCTCCAAGTGGTATCGATGGTCTGCATGACGTTGCAATTTTAGCGAGAGCTTTGCACACAATTAAATAGACATCTGAATGACAAGTGGAATCCATTTTAAGCAGAAGTTGACCTAATCCTTTGGCAACATTAAGGCACAGTGACTGACTCAGATTCAGATTTATTTCGACGTCAACTTGTTGACCACCATCGTCTTTGGAATCTTTTCCAGATAATACTCTCTTGGTAAGAAGTTCATTTCGGCGCATTTGCAATAAATCCTTGAAGTGCTTTGATCCTTGAATTTTGATGGTTTTTCCAATATTGGCCTGTTTTTGCTTGATTGCTTCGATTTGGTTACCCAAAGCAGACAATTTGTTTCCTAATCCTCCGAGCTGGTGCAAGTTTTGAGTGGCATAACCCAGCCCGGCCGCAACATTGTCCAATTCTTCCAATTTCTGTTTCGCAGCCATTAGTTTTTTCTGAATTCTTCTCTTAGAAGTATTATTTCCCGAAACACGAGAAGAACCATTGCATTTACGATAGAGCGCACTTTCTCCTTGAATGAAGTCCCATCTGGAAGACACGCAAGAGACATCCTTGTCTTTACTTTTAGTACTTCCTCCATTTCCTTGTGGCGACGTAAGTGTGCAATTGATTCCATCCAGGCACAGGCACATGTACATAACCACCCATCCAAGCAATGTCATGTCAATTTTGGAACGCAGGAATGAAGTCTTCTCCTCAATTGGTGAAAGCAATTCTCCAAGCAGTTCCATTGCATTTTCTAAAACGGACGTGTTTTGAGCACTGAGCAATGACTTTTGGCCAAGGTACACAAGTAAGATAAAGACCCTTAAAGAAAGACAATAACATGTCGGGGTTTCAATAACATTTGAAATTACAATATGTCAACCTATCCAAAGTATTGAATAAAAATACTAACTCACCTGTCCTGTGGAAACAAACTGTTTTGACTTGATGAAAACATAGTCTTGATTGTGGAAGCCAGAAATTTTCCCCACCACGGTTGACAACCACACACACGAAGCATCAGCGTACACGTTGACAACTGACACTGACCGTTCTCCAGAACACATACCTCTTTGAAGAGCGCTTCACAGGTCTCTTGGGTCATATTCGTATACAAGGAGTAAAGGAATTGGCTAAAAAGTAAAAAGCGATAAAAGTACAAAGTTATACAAGTAGTACTAGCTTCTGCATTTGTAATGAACAATGAATTAATTTTTAAGAAATCTTTAACTTACTGTAGTAGCTAAAGATGAGCTTGACGCTAAAAAGCTTATTCCAAGTAAAGACTCAATCAAGAATTCAGTAAGGACATGGACCTTGTCCGTACAAATCTCGGGCAGATTTCTCCTGGGATTTAAATCGTTACTATCAAATGATGGTGTCTGAGTCATGCACTTTTGCAGCCGCTTCATTACGTTTGTAGCAACATTCAACTGCTGTTGCAAAGTAATGCATTCCTGGAAAAAAAATTGTTGGCTTATTACAGCACAATATCCACAATGTTGTCTTCATAAAGACTTTCAAAGTAAAATACATAGGTGCCTACCTGATATGACGACAGGACCGCTTGATCAGAACCGGTGTTTAGTCCGAGCTTGTTTCTCTCCTTTCCTTTTGGAAGGTAATACGACATGTGATCCAACGGTGAAATGTCTGGTTTCATCAAAGGCTCTAACAGTCTTCTGAGTTTTGTGCAGGCGAGTTGATAACGACAACCTATATCCTCTACGAGATATGACAGTACTGATAAGTGAGCTTGAACGTTTGCAGGCGCAAGAATAGTTACATCCCCAGGTACGTTTTCGTTGTCTGCCGTGGAGCGCAAGTCACTTGGTAGGATTGTTGAATGTCCGTAAAACATTCCGAGTGGAATCCGGCACTTGGTTGTGCCCATACCGTAACGACCTATGGTGGTTATCTGTAGGACAGGTTTATAAAAAAAAGTAGCATCTAGGTCAAAGAGCAAGGGCAACATTAAAAATACAACTACTTCCGGACTGATACAAATCTTAGCTTACCTTTAAATAACGGCATATAGGGGGAGGTTGTAAATCACAGATTACAAGCGACCTGCTTCCGATATCAGACGCAACGACAAGACGTTGCCCATCAGTGTCTTCCCGATGTAACCAAATATCAATTGATAATGAAACTAGATCACTACACGCTGGTATAATCATATCAGTCAGTAACACAGGTTGCCCAAAGTCCAGCACAACAAATCGCCTAGCTCCAGAGTGCATCCTGTCGATTACCAAAGCTTGTTGAGGGGGAACATACATCATCTGCTGCCAAGGCGAGAGAAGAAGTCGCAGCCCGTCTGACTGATCAACTTTCAACCCACTGGAACCCGAGGGATCTCCTCCACTGTTTCCCGCAGGAACGCCTGAAGGACCACTGCTTTTAGCATCTGTCGAACCAGAGGGGCCAGCAGAAGCAATGGGTGTTGGTTTATGAGCAATTATATTAATAGTGGCAGGCGCAGGTTGGGCGCCTTTGTGGAAAAAGGCAGAGGAAAGGGTATTAGGCTGCAAAAATGCCGTCGTGTCGTATGGTAAATTGGTAGAGGAACTAGGCGGAGGTGGAGGAGGCAGTGGAGGGTTGGAACCTAAAAGTGGCTGCATAACCATGGTAAGAACTCCAGCCGCATTCTTCCATGAACTGGGGTCGATTGTTGTAATATGAGCAATGTCCGGCCCATCTCCCACAGCATTGGCACTACTATATGGAAGCTCAAGCATACTCACGTTGTTCCCCATAAACTTCAGATCAGACAGAACGTCATAGTAAGCGTCTGCAGTGGAGTCCATTTTTAGCGCTTTTTGCAGCATCATAATTTGATCTACCTTGTCTGGCTCAGATTTCTTTGACCCTTCTCCAGTTGGCAGGTTCGTGGTGAAGGGACCCACAGCCAAGGGATGCGCTGGTAGGGGCACATCTGAAAACGGGTGGCCACTCGTACCTAGGTTGTTAATAGTTTAAAGTCAAACTTTCTCACTTCTATAGTTGATTTATGAAATTACTTCTCTACAAAATTTGTTAAGACATGTGGCTCACCTAAATCGATTTTTTCCACTCTTGTTCCATCTGATGCAGCGTGGCAAGTGAAATGGAGCGGTTCTACTTCGAGTAAGCCATGGATTTGCTGTTTAGGAGAAAGATTGCCAATCTTCCCCCATTTCATATTGAGGGGGTTGCCAACAAGCAAATCTCGAAAATCTACGTCTTTTAAACCCCACAAGTGAAAAGTTCCAGATCCCACTGTATTGGCTCCATCCGAAGCACACAAACCGGCGTAAGTCAGAGGGTGCGAGTATGACTTTGTGAATGGAGGGACTTCAACCTCAAATAATTCTTGCTCAAAAGGGGTACCATAAAGTCCAAATCTGAAATGTATTTTAACAAGTAAACAAAGTCAACCCATGCAAGCAAGATGTGCCACTGTTCAATAATGAAAAACCAAACAATAAAGCTATGCATCATATCATAAATCATTCTTACCTTGTCCGCAACAAAGAATGCATGGGATCATTTCTTGTGTTAAGTTCTTTTGAAAGATCTCTTAGAAGAGAAAGGAGGGTTTCGCTTGCCAAGCTCAGATTTTCATTACGCACGCGATTGAGAATGAGAAAGAACCATTGGAGTGACCCAGCGGAAGAACATGATATTGTATACGGCAAGAGTTTAAGTACTTCCTGAAGTAAAACCGAGAGAAAGGATTCGCCTTTGTCTTCTGCGCCGTATGATTCGACAGCACTAACAAACGATTAATTATAATACAAACAAATGATAATGAACTAAATCGACTAAACCAAATGCATATTATTTCCTTCAAATATTAACACAAATACAAGGCAGAATTATACTTTGAAACTGGACTTACTCTATGCATAATACAAGAAGTTTCGCACTTTTATGTGCCGTAGAACGGTCAGCGAAAAGAATGCCATGGAGCAACAGTGAACTAAGTTTAGCTTTCACTGTCCCGATGAATTTTGCCTGATAACTCGAACTTCCTATTTGAGGGCCACAAAGATTGACTGCCGCAATCCAAACCAGAAGATCTAAAGCAGCACTTTGTGCTGAATAAGATTTCTCTTCTCCCTCAAATACTGCAATGTCTAGAAGGCGAGCAAACAAGCCTTCGGAAGTTAACATTTGCTTCCGCTCGTGACTGGAATAGTTTAAAATATGGTGATAAATAAACCCCGTATTCATTACATTTTGTGTTACTTTGCACAGATTACTGAACTTACTCTTCTAGGGGCATAGAAGTGTCTTTCACTTTTCGGATGGTAATTGAAATTTCATGGAGCCAGTCACATCCCAAGTACTCTTTCCGCTTCTCTCCCTCCACGTCATTGGAAGGGTTTGGAACTCCTGGTTTAGTTTGACCTGAGGAAGAAGGCTGAGAACCAAAGGGAGTTAGCTCATAAAATGGCGTTCCCTCTTTAGAAAACTTCAGGGTTAATGCGGATCCAGGGAGTTTGGGTAAGGACTGCGGGTGGAGTTTTGTCTTTACCTTAAACGTTTTTACTCCAATGTCGATTTTCTGCAATACAAAGTAGACATATCGAATGGTCAGTTGATAAAGTATAATTATTATTTTATTAACCCACAGAATATTTTATGTTATTAACCTAACATAACCAAACCTAACCTAACCATCATTTGAATCCAAAATTTACCTTTGTTGTCCCCCATGAAGTGATAGCGCTAGAACTGGATGTAGCAGGCTTTATGGGATCAGGTTTTGATTCTTTATTTCCACTACTTCCATTTCCTTCCGAAGCTTGTTTTGAAGACTCCGCTTGGTTTTGATTATTGATATCAGGAGAGTCCGCTTTTCCCAGTGATTTAGCTCTGATGTGCAAATAAAAGTTTCTGCCTTTGTTCAGTACCAACGTTGGACTCGTCATCACGACGTTGCCTCCTTGTCCTGAAAGATCGAGGTTTGAGCCAAGTTCCAATGGACCACAAACAGGAACGGCATTGATTGATTTTAGGAATTCATTTGACACAGGTTTGAGTTTGAATTGTGAACTAGACGCATCTTCATCAGCAGATGTGGCAGGACTTGATGACAACTTGGGTTTGTTTTTCA